>RJWM01037060.1:0-17729 GCA_004363535.1 Dasyprocta punctata
GGACCCAGCCCAGCGCTACCACGGAAAGAGCAGCGGAGAGCGAGCGTCACTTCCGCCCGCGCAGCCCGGGGTCCGGGGTGCGGGCCCCTTCGCAGGGCCGGGAGGGAAGGCGCCCGGGGACGCCCAGTCCAGAAGCCTCGGTGTGAAAAGCCCCCAGAATCCACCCGCAGCGTGGGGAAAGCTAAGCCCAGCTCCCGAGGGAACGGCAGACACGGGCCGCCAGAAATAAAGGCACGAGGCCGGAGAAAGCGGCCGGCCGGGTACGGCCCGGGCCACAGCGCCACACCCAGCTCCGCAAGAGAAGCAGCCAGGTGTGGAGATGCGTGCCTGTTATCCCTGATGTTAGGGAGGCTGAGGCAGGAGGCTCTGTCTTGAAAAATAAAAAAAGGGCCAGAACGTAGCTCAGTGTGAAGGCCCTGGGTTCCATACTACCAGAACCAACACCAGAACCGAATCTTAAAAAGCAAGCAAGTGAGCAAACGGAAACATGATGAAGGCCGGGCGTGGTGGCGCAGCCTGTCATCCCAGCACTCGGGAGGCTGAGGCAGGAGGATTGCTGCTAGTTTGAGACCAGCCTGGGCTACACAGCGAGCTGAAGGCCGGCCTGAACTGCACAGTGAGCCACCCTGCCTCAACAAGACCAAAAAAAGAAAAGCAAACAGGCCAAGTGGGAGCCCTAGGCGCAGGGGCAGCGCGGGCCAGGCCAGGCCGGGCCTCACCGGGAAGGACTTGATGGACCACACGATCTCGCTGTTCTCGGGCACCCACTTGACGCTGCCCACCGTGGTCTTGAACTTGGGCGAGTCGGCGTCGTTGGGCACTGGGATGTGGATCTCCACGTTGTTGGCCGTCGAGCGCCGCTTGAACTGGCTCTTGGCCTGCAGGGCGGGGCCGGTGGGCGGGGCCATCGCCTCCCGCCCCGATCCCTGTGGCCCCGCCCATGCCCCGCCCCTCCGCCCTGGTGGTCCCGCCCCACCCCGCCCCCCGCTGACCTTGATCATGTACTCGATGCGGCTGTGAGAGTGCTTCTCGATCACCGACTCGATCCAGATCAGCGGCTTCACCTGCGGGAGGGCGGACGGGACCCCAAGGGCTCAGCGGCTGCCGCGCCCGCCGCGCCCGGTCCCGCGGCCCCCTCCCCGGCCGGGCCTCACGTGGGTGTTGAGCCGGTAGGACATGAGCTCGAACTCGCCGTCGGGCGGGATGAAGGAGATGGTGCGGTCGTTCTCGAAGCGCGACAGCCGCACGCACTGGTGGAACTTCACGTCCTCCAGCTCCACCGACTTGCTCTTGCCGCCTGGGGACGGACGGGTGGGACGGGTGGGTCACCCTGCTCGGCCCTCGGAGCCCCGCCCCCTGTCCCGGGAGCCCCGCCCTTCTCCGCCCCGGGCCCCGCCCCTGTCCCGGGAGCCCCGCCCCTCTCCGCCCCGGCGCCCCGCCTACTCACGGCCCGTGTTGTCGAAGAGCACCTTGTCGTTGAGGCCGAGGCGCAGCTCCGGCATGCCCGACAGGAAGACGCGCATCTTGATGGAGCCCACGATCTCGCTGCGCAGGACGTTGCCGTTGGCGCTGACCTGGGGGGCGGGGGCCCTGCTCAGGCTGCGGGGACCCCCTCTCCAGGGTTGGGACCCGCGGTCTCCGCACCGAGCCGCACCCCCAGCCCTTTTCATTTTGCCCAGGCCCGGCTGGCACTTGGGCTCCTCCTGGCTCGGCCTCCCGGAGTGCTGGCACGGATGGCGGGCGTGGCCACCCCCGGGCCGGGCCGCCCTGCCCCGCAGCCGCCTCCGCCGGCTCTCGCCGCCGGCAGGGGCAGCCGCCCTGCCTGCCCTGGGCTCGGCTACCCGGCCCCCAACCCGACCCCCAGCCGCTGGGGTCTCACGACCCACGCTGCACGGTGCCGGTGACCCCCAGTCGGCCCAGTGCAGGACAGCACGAGGACAGGCAGCCCCCACCCCGCGCCCTGGGGCCGCCGGCAGTGCACGTGCCAGGCTCTGCAGCTGGCAGGGAGCGGTGCCGGCGGCGTCCCCCACGCATCCCTGAGGTGGGGGAACCCCGTGTGAGGTCTGGAAGGCCGGGGCCACCTGAGGTCACCGTGCACACGCACGGCCACCAGTCTCAACGCGTGCGGGGTAGGACAGAGGCCTTGGGCACAGACTGACGTGTGCGGCAGAGGCAGAGACGGCGCCACGCGACGACCGAGATCAACTCGTGCGGGGCAGACGGGCTCCACAGCCGTGTGACGACGATGACACAGAGGGCCGGTGACCGAGGGACCGCAGTGCCGACCAGAACGGCTGCCGGGACCCGGGACGGAGCCGCCTCGGCCCAGTCCCTTCTCAGCCAGTATGGTCACGGGAGCCGGCGAAGGTCAGCAGGAGACCCAAGATGGACACGCTGCCCCCACCTCTGCAGGCCTGCCCTGAACTCCGCCCTGGCCAGGTCGCCAAGCCACCCGGTCCCCCTGCCACGGCCTCCTCCTCTGCGCTGTGGTGACAGGTGCGGCCCGGGGGAGACCTCTGCTGTGGGCTCCGCCTCTCCCCCGTCCCAGGCAGGCAGCGCTGATTCCCGCCCCGGCCGCCCCTGGTCCCCACCACAGCCTTGGTGGCCACCAGCGTCCCGGCGCCTGGGGGCCTTAGTGGCCGTCTCAGCACGGACGCCCTGGCTGTGCTCAGACGCTCGGTCGTGCTGTCTGCGCGAGTCAGAGCACTGGCCCGTCCGCTCGGGGAGCTGCCTCCGCCCCACCTCCCGACCAGAGCCTCGGGGAGAGGGGACCTTGAGGCCGGTGCGGCCACCAGGTGGGGAGGGAAGGAGGCCCGGGAGGAAGGGCGCTGACTCTGCGTGTCCGGCGTGCAGAGCTGGCCTGGGTGCTTTTCTCTCTGTTACTGGAAACTGAACCCTGTGCTGGCCCAGCAGGCCCTGCACCCCCGGCCCTCAGTGACGCCCGGCGGCCTGTGGCTCCCGACCAGGCTGCGTGTGCCGGGTGGGGACGGGGACCCTGCTGTCACTCTGGCTGGAGCTCCAGGAAGACACTGCGTCTCGGCCTGAGGACGACCCCAGACCACAAGCCACTCCCCCGGTCCGTGCTGCGCCCAGCCCCGCCCTGGCCACTGCCCCCTCACAGGTTAACAGCGCCCGGGCTGGACTCGGCCCCCCCAGCCCTGATGCACGGACGCATGGCCAGTGCCCCATTCCCGCCGCGGTGGCCCTGGAGTTACTCCTTGGGATTCCAGTAACCTGCCCTGGGTGGCAAACATGGGCTCCTCCGCCCGCCCGGGATCAGGTCCCCAGGGCCATCTGAGGCATCTGGGCCGGGCAGGGGGCCGGGCTGCACACTGCAGCCGCCAAGCCGGCGGTGCCCAGAGCATAGGCCTCCGATCCCCACCCACGGAGCCGGCCAGGGGAGGACGCGCCAGGGACGGCAGCAGAGCACCGCGCGCTCAAATGGCACCCGGGCAAGTCAGGCGGCCGAAGCCAACACTGCCGGGCACGGTGACGCGCGCCTGTCACCCCAGCACTCAGGAGGCTGAGGTGGGAGGCTTTCAAGTTCCAGCTCAGCAATTTGTGGAGACCCTGTCTCAAAATAAAAAGTATTACCAAAGGGCTGGGGTTTGATCCTCTACACCACAAAAGAAAACACGTGGACTTTGGGGCTGGGGACGGAGCCCAGCGTGGAGCCGGTGCCAAGCCTGGCAGAGGCCCTGGGCCGGATCCCTGCCCCACGGAGCAGTCAGTCAATCAACTGAAACGAGATGCGACCCCAATTCTATCTAACCTGGTTCAGAAAACAGAGGCAGGCGCACTTCCCGGCCCGCGTCCTAGGACGCAGCGCCCCAAACCGAAGCAGACGCGAGTGTCCATCCCAGAGCGGGTCAGGCCAGCACGGCTCACGCGCGCACCCAAAGGTCCCGCCAAACCCGGGCAGTGACTCCAACAACACGTGCACCTGGACAGTGGCCGCCGGGGCCGGCGCCTCGGAGACCTGGAGGCCGCGCTGGATTCCCAGGGGCCCCCAGCACCTGGAAACAGCCTCAGCGGAGGCAGGGCCGGGGCCCCGCTCAGGACACGGACCTCTGTGCCTCAGGAGGCGGCCGGCCAGGGTTGCAGACACCCAACTCACTCCAGCTCCAGAGCGAGGCCCCAGCCTGCATCTGACAGCACGGGTGCTGGGAGGAAGCTGCGACACACTGACGGGACGAAAGACCGCACACCTGCCATCCCGACACTCGGGAGGCTGAGGCAGGAGGATCGTTGGGAGTTTGAGACCAGCCTGGGCTATAAAGTGAGCTCAAGGCCGGCCTGAACTGCACAGCAATATCCTGTCTGAAAAAAGACCAAAAAAACAACAACAACAACAACAAAAAACACCACACACGCTCACAGATGCCAATGCAGAGAGACAGATGTGCACGCACACACGCGGCTCTCTCCCACTGGGGACACGGCGCTCTGCTGGCCGTCACCTGAACTGCTCCGCCAGGAGGCGGCCGCCCTGCGTGGCTCGGGCCAGCAGACCCCGGGGGTCCCTGCGGTGACTCGCAGCCCCGGGGACGGCCGCACGCGCTCTGCCTTCCGGTCTCCTTGCAGGTGGCCAGCCTCAGAGTGGTCCTTCTTGGGGCAGGAACTGGGGGCAGCCGAGGGACCAAACGGGCCACACCGCGCCCTGCCACAGTGCAGGGTTTGATTTTGACAGAAGCACAACCGGCGCTGGCGACAGCTGCACAAACTTATTTTATATCCAAAACAACTTCCATAGGAACCACACGCTTCCTGTAAAATTTAATTCAAAACTGGCGTCGATCTGAACGCAGGTCCACAGAACACCCCGCGGCAGGGTGGGCTGCCGCGCCCTGGGGTGGCAGTGAGCTCCGCAGGGCTCCACACAGCAGGAGCAGCACCAGCAGCGCTGGCGGCGGGCCTGTCACTGTCAAGCGCTGTGCACAGGGCCGGGGGTTCAGCGCCTGCCTGGCATGTGCAAGGTTGTGAGTTTGATCCCCGGTACCAAAAAAAACCCTTTGCTCTATGAAAAACACTGCTGCCAGGCGTGGTGGTGCCTGCCCTTAATCCTAGCCCTTGGGAGGCTGAGGCAGGAAGATCAGTGGGAGTTCAAAGCAGCCTGAACCACACAGCAAGACCCTGTCTCAAAAAACAAAACGAAACAAAACTACTACGAGAATAAAAAGACAGACTTGCAGATCGCATATCTGACGAAGACCGACGTCTGGAATACATTAAGACCTCCCGCACTCAGCAGCAAGAACACAGACGACCCGACTGAAAGACGCCGGAGAGACAGGCCCGAGCCCTCCGCGGCCGGAGGCGACAGCGAGCCTGACACAGAAGCCCAGGCCCAGGCGCACACCGAGCCCGGGGAGCGGGGCTGACGCTCAGGGCCGGCCGCTGCCCCAGCCTCGGGCTCCCTGTCCCGCGGCCGCTCACGTCCATGCCCGACCTGTAGCCAGCACCGCCACTCAGCTCGGCCTGCCCACCCGGAACCCGTGCGTCCTTCGGGGGTGGACACGGCACCGTGGGGCCGGGTCACAGAACACAGACCACGGTCCAAGGGACACGGCCCTTGCCGGGGAGGGGACGCCCTAGGCCGGGGTGCTGCGGAGGGGCCGCGGGTCTGCGTCCTGCACACGAGGAACCTGGGAGACGGGCCAGGGTGCCCACGAGACGGGTCGGTCTGCCACAGCACCGCGGAAGGGGCCAGGCCGGGGCGCGGCGCTCCCAGAGCCAACAAGGAGAAGCCCAAACACAGCCCGACAGTGCGACGGACCCCAGGCCCAGCCCTCCCCGGGGACTGCATGACAGGGACAGCAGCGGGCACCCACCAGGAGGTTGACGGACTCAATGACGTCGAGGAACACCTCGTTCTTTCGGTACTTGATGCCCTCCGAGCGCCAGGACACCGCGTTGGTGACGGTGGCGGGGGGCCGCGGGGCCCCCGTTTCCAGCTTGTGGCCTTCCTGTGTGATGTACCTGCAGGCCCCAGCTCAGGTCAGGGGTGTCGGCGCAGGCCGCGGCCCCTCCACGTCGGCAGGTCCCACAGTGGTGGCCCGTGGTCACCAGTGACCACCTCCCGAGTCCAGAGCCCCCCGACCCGAGACAACGGCCAGGACCCTCACTTCCAGGGTCCAAGGGGGCAGTGTTGGGGGGAAACAGGAAGTGGGCACGGGCAGGGCGTGCTGGTGCACCCCTCATCCCAGCCACCAGGGAGGCTGAGGCGGGAGGATCTCACGTTTGACCCTGTCTCAAGTTAAGTGGGCGGGGCCGGCGGGGCGGAGGCGGGGCCGGCGGGGCGGAGGCGGGGCCGGCACTCACTCCTGCAGGATCTTGCTGTCCGTGGTCTGCGGGTAGCCGAAGTCCATGAGCTCGTCCAGCAGCTCGTAGATGATGACGAAGTTGTCGCGGATGCTCTCCTCCTCCAGCTCCTTGAAGTACTCGGAGAACACCTGGCCGGGGGGCGGATGGGGAGGCCGGGCCTGCGTGAGCATGAGCGCACCCCGGGCCCGCACAGCCGCCCCACCCGCCCGGGGCGCAGGCCGCCTCACCTGCACCACCTTGTAGAGGAAGGAGAACACCAGCGACACGCACGCGTTCTTCTTGGACGTGGCCACCACTGCGCGGGGCGCGTTAAGGAAGAGTCCCGGCCCCGGCCGGTGCCGCCCCGCCCCCGCCAGCCCAGCCCCGCGGTCACTGGGCAGACGTGGCCTGCTGCCCCACAGAGGCGGCCGGACTGGCCCCTTCCAGCGCGGGGGGCAGTGCAGGAAGCTGGCGCCGTGGTGTGGGCGGGAGGACGCCCGTGAGGCCAGCCTGGGCCACCGAGCGGGTCCTGCCTCAGGAGAAACCACATCAGACACAAGGGGCTGGGGCCGGGGCTGGGGCCGAGCGAGGGCCTGGACTCGGCCCGGGTGCGGGGACCCAGCGTGGGCCAGGGCCCTGCTCCCCACGGCTGCCTCACTGGGGGCGGGGGGTGCTTCCTGTTCAGCGGCCAGCACCAGGGGCAGGCGGGGCATGTGGCGGGATCTCTGGGGGCTGTCAGCCAACAGAACTGGGGACCAGGCGGCGCCCCAGAGGGGCCCTGGGAGCGGGGTGCACGGAGGCCCCCGGGGCTCAGACCGCGCCCCCCAGCGGGCTCCTCCGGCCCCTGGGCAGCCAGGCGCAGCAGGGCGGCCTCTGGGCAGTTGGGTGCCGGCCCGTCCCTGCGGCGCCGTCTGTGTGGGCGGGGTCCCGCACCGCGTCTGTGTGGGCGGGGTCCCGCACCGCACCGCCGTCGTGTGGGCGGGGTCCCGCACCGCCGTCGTGTGGGCGGGGTCCCGCACCGCCGTCGTGTGGGCGGGGTCCCGCACCGCCGTCGTGTGGGCGGGGTCCCGCACCGCCGTCGTGTGGGCGGGGCCCCGCACCGCAGCCCGCCCCCCGAGGGTACGGTAGAGGTTGTTGTGCTTGATCCACATGAAGCGCACGCCGCCGTGGGCCAGGATGGGCGACAGCACGCCCTCCTCCTCCTTCTCCATCAGGATGGGCATGAAGTGCTCCACCTCGGACATGTCCACGTCGCCGCGGTAGTTCCGGCAGATGAGCACCTGCGGCGGGCGGGCGGGGCGTTGGCAGCCTCCCCTCCTCGCCCGGGGTCTCCCCTGCCCTGTGGGGCTGCAGGGCTGGGTCTGCCCACCTCTCCCGAGGGCCAGTCACAAGGAACCTAGCCGCATGCTGGGCACCAGGACGCGCGCGGTCATTTGTGGCCGTGTCACTCGCACACTCACTCGCTAGCTCGCCGGCGCTGGGGGGGGGGGCGGCGCTGTGCTGTGCCCCAGCCCTTGTTTATTTTGAGACAGGGTCTGGCCAAGGTGCCCAGGCTGGGCACAGGCAGTCCTCCTGCCTCAGCCTCCCACAGCACTGGGGATGGGGTGGGGTGGGGTGAGGGTGGGGGACGGCAAGTTGGCCGCAGGCAGGGGTCAGCTGCAGGGAGGCGGGCACCTTGCGGGAAGGGCCGCCGGCCGGCCTCTGGCACCCACATCACAGCCTTCCACCCTCCCCCGTCTCCCGTGCCCGCTGGACACACGCTGATCCGCTCCCCCTTTGCGTGTGATGTCCCCGAGGCCGGCCGTCACCTCTGTGTGCTTTCCTGGGCAGACCTGGCCCACACCAAGCAGAGGTGAGAGAAAGAGGAGCAGGCCACTGTGGGGACAGCGGTGCGGCTGCTGAGAAGGCGGGGTGGCAGGCCCGAGGGCCGCCGTGGAGCCCAGAGGTGCCGGGTGGGCAGCGGGTGCCGGCTGGGCTGAGCAGGGTCCCGGCACACAGGGGGCCAGCGACGGGACCACAGCCTGGGGCAGGAGGCAGCCACAGCCTGAGAAAGCAGGCACTCGGCTCCCGGAAGTGGGGACCCAGCTGCCCCCAGCTGCTGGCCGCTCTCTGCCCAGAGGTGGAAGCCCCGGGAGGAGGCACCTCCGCCCCCAGCGACCCTGGGCCGTGCGGTCTGTATGTCCTCTGCACCCAGCCCAGAAGGTCTTGTGTCCAGCTGGTGGCCATCACCCTCCGGCCCACAGGACACCGCACTGGACTGTCACCTGTCACCTTCTCAAACCAGCTCGGCCTCTGTGCTTTGCCAGGGAGCCTTTCGAAACCTCACCTGGGAGGTGAAACACTACGTGGTTGGGGCCGAGTCCGCCAGCCCCAGGGCTGCCTGGCCCAAGTGCTCGGTGACATCTCCAGCTGGGCCTGTCCCCTGGGAGCTGGGCAGCTCTCGGCACTGCGGCTGGGTGGGGCTGCCCTGTCTCTCGGCGAGGACAGCAGGCCTGGGGGGGCAGGTGCCCATCCACAGCACCCACACGGCCACAGTGGCCCCAGGCCTGCAGGAAAGGCTGGCTCAAGGGCAGGAGGCCGAGATGGGCGCAGTGGCCAGGCCAGGGTTCTCCCTGCTCCGAGGCCTGCGTGGGGACACAGCAGAGTGGGCTCTGGGTGCCAGCCACAGACCCACTGCAGGACTCGAGGAGACAGCCACTCACGGACACCACTGGGCCTCCCGGTGAATGCAGGCTTTGTCCAGCGTGGCCGGACCAGTTCTGGTTCCCACAGGGGAGGCCAGAGTCTCTTGCTGTCCGCCAGGGATGGCCTTTGGGGAAGGCTGCTGCCCAGTCCTCAAGGCCTGGACAATCCTTCCTTTAAGAAGTTCCCAGCCGGCCGGGCATGGTGGCGCACGCCTTTAATCCCAGTGCTCAGGAGGCTGAGGTAGGAGGAGCGTTGTGAGTTCGAGGCCGGCTTGGGCTACAACACAAGTGTGAGGCTGTCCTGAGCTACATAGTGCGACCCTGCCTCAAAAAACTAGGGCCGGGAGTTTGGCTCAGTGGCTTAAGCACCTGTCTGGCAGGCACGAGGCTGTGAGTTCCATCCCCAGTGCCGCACGCAAAAAAAAAGGTTTCCAGAGCTGTGCACGGTGGCGCATGCCTGTTATCCCAGCACTCTGGGAGGCTGAGGCAGGAGGGTCACAAGTTCCAGCTCAGCCTGGGCAACTGAGAGACTTAGCCAGACCTTGTCTCAAAAGAAATACAAAGCACAGGGCTGGAGCTCAGTGTGAGGCCCTGGGTCCAGTCCCCAGTGCTGGGAAAAACGGTTTCGGACTATGGTGGAGTTCAGTGGTACCACACTTGCCTGGCGAGCATGGGGACGTGCGCTAAAGCTCTGCCTTAAATACCGCGGGCTCCACGGATGACGCCGGGGCCATCTGCCCTCCCTTAGGAGCGTGGACAGCCCGCGGACGCCCCGCGGCAGCAGACAGCTGTTCGTCTAGAGTCTCCAGCCCACGCCCCCGGGGAACCCGCCACACTGGGCAGGTTCCCTGCAAATCCCAGCTCCATGCATGGGCGATCCAGAGTGGACGCCTATACCCGCCACTTCTCGCCGCAGCGGTGCGACCTCAGCAGGCTTGGTCGCCGCTGTGCCTCAGTTTCCCCTCGCGCAGCCCACTTCCCCAGCACGGCGTTTGGAGGCAGGTCGGGAAGCCGTCACGGGAAGCGACGGAGGGCAGTCGGAGCAGGCAGCGGCCAGGGACCAAGGGTCGCGTGGGCCCGGGAGCGCGGGGGCGGGGACGCTACCGCCGGTTACCTGGCAACCACGAGGCGGTAGCCCCCCCGTTACCTAGCAACAGGAAGGGGCTCCGGCGCCTGCTACCTCAGCCGGCTACCTAGCAACGCAGGGGCCCAGGGCGAGGCTAATCGGCCTCCGCGCCTCTCGCCAGGGTGGGGCCCCTCGGCCGGTTACCTAGCAACAGGGTGGGTCCCGCTCGGGGCGAGGCCCCCGAAGGTTGCCTGGCAACGGGAAGTGTGGGAACCCTGAGTACCTTGCCCTTCAGGTCCAGCACGTAGACGGCGCTGGCGGACATGGCGGCTGCGGAAGGCGCCGGGGCGCCGAGGGCGGCGACAACGACTCTCCGCGGCCGGCGCTGAGTGAGGCCGGCTCGCCCCGCGACACTTCTCTCCACTTCCGGTCCGGCAGCCGCGCGCGGACCGTTATGTCCGGTCCAGGAGGAGCGGCGCGCAGTGCGCAGGCGCCAGATGGATTGTGCGCAGGCGCAATCCCTGTTATGGGCCCATATTTTTCGCTCCTTCAAACATCACGGAAGTGAAGCCTAGGGAGCGGGGCGGGGCAGGGCGGAGTCTAGGAAGGAAGGAGGGTGGGGCCGCGGGGCAGAAGTCGCGCCCAGCAGCGGTCCCTGCCCGGACCTGTCAGTGCAGTGCCGCCTGCGCCAGGGAACAGGCCGGGTCCGGCCCGGAATGCGCTCGGGGGCCCTCCCACATACCCTTTTCCATAGATTCGTGCACGAGCAAGGAAGGCTCAAGTCCGCATTTCACCGGCGGTCAGGCGGCCCCGAGGCGGGCTGAGAGCAGGGGCCCCAGCCTGTCCCGCGCCGGGGAGTTGCCCGGCGGAAGACAGTTTAGAGAAGGACTCGGGGTAGCCGGTGGTTTCAGGATGATTCACGCACCTTGCACTTACTGTGTGCTTTAATCTCTCTATGATTACGTTGTGCTATCTAATGAGATAGTTACACAACTCTCCGCACAGTGCAGGCGGTGGGAGCCCTGCGCTTTCGCCGCTGGACGGTGCCCTCTGCGGCGACGCCCGAAGCGTGCTCATCGCGTCCAGTCACTCTGTGATCGCATTTTGGTTGCCGTCGCTGCGGAAAACCCTGCTTCCCGGAGACGGGACGGTGGAGGTGGAAGCGGGCCGTTCAGTGCTTTCGTGGAGTCCCTGCGCGCTCTGCCCCGACACTGCCCAGCACACAGAGATGGGAACTGGTCTCACGCGCCCGTGTGGCCACCGGCATTTGCAGTCTCACTAGGCTTATTCACAAGCGGGTCACGGCTCGTTCCTGCCTGCTTCGGGGGCCTTCTATGCGTGGGGAGCAGTGTGCGAAGCCTTTTGGAAGCTGAGATGAGCGGTCATGCACCGGTGGGGAGAGCGAGGCTCTGGCTCAGTCTCCTTCACAATCTCTGCTAAAGTCTGAAACACGTCGGAAATCCCACTATTCACTCATTGGCCCCATGATTCCAGTTTGGCTTTGAATGCAGCCACTTTATCTGCTAACTTGAGTATAGCTGCCATTCTCCCCTGAGGTGACTGAGTTCATTGAGCAGACTGAATATGTCACATGAGTAAGTTTTTTTTTTTTAAAATCTTGCTATGTAGCCCACATTGACTTTATTATTTACTTACTTATTTATTTTGTGGCACCAGGCATTGAACGTACAACCTCACACCTGCCAGGCAGGCAGTTAAGCCACTGAGCCAAACTCCTGGTCTTAGTTTTTTGAGGCAGGGTTGCACTATGTAGCTCAGGCTGGCCTTGCACTCACGTTGTAGCCCAAGCCAGCCTCGAACTCACAATGCTCCTCCTACCTCAGCCTCCCGAGTGCTGGGATTAATGGTGTGTGCCACTACGCCCAGCCCCGCGTTGACTTTAAACTCATGGTGGGTGATCCTCCTGCCTCAGCCTCCTGAGTGCCGGGATTATAGGCATGGGCCACCACACTGGACAGAGTAAGCAGATATTAAGACTCACTGTGTTAGTGAAATATGCTGCTGGTGGTGTCCTCCTGAAGGAACTCTTCGGGGCGGCTCGCCGCGCCCATCTCCCCGGCCAGGGCCCTCCCTCAGAAAGCTACCTCCCGTTTGTGTATAGCAGAAGACCCCGTCCTCTGCCTGCATCCCATCTGCAGTGAAGTCACCACTTAAATAGGACCCTTGGTGCTTTCTTTTAAACGCAGCTCTTTCTGCTGCAGCCTTAGTCAGCACTGGGTCCTCCCCCTTTCCCAAGTGGCTCTGCGGTCAGGTTTGTGTTTTGCTCATTGTGGCTCTGGTTAACCTGCAGACTTCCTAGAACTGCGATGGAGGGCAGAGCACGATTGGGAAAGAGACAGATGGAAGGGGTCAGTGAAACAACGGGTGGCCCATGTGCAGACTAAAAGAAGTGTTGGAATAAAATGGAGTTGGGAAAAAAATAAAAGTTTTGGGTTCTGATTTGGAGCTGTCACCAGGTGCAGCTTGACTGTCACTTGCCACTCACCGGTGGGTGTCGCGCTGTCTGTGAGCAGACCTGTCCTGGTCGGTGTGCAGTTCACAGCTCCCCGCTGATGTTCCTGTGTCTGCAGCCACTGCCCAGTGCTAACGTCACCGCCTCAGCCCCACTGTGGACTCGCAGACATCGGATTCTCATGGGGTGCCTGCAAGCCGGGTCCCGCTCATGCACGGTTCACAGCAGGGGCCTCACCTTGTGAGAATCTAAGGCTGCTGATCTGATGGGGGTGGAGCTCAGGCTGTGATGGGGTGGGGGTGGGGCAGCCGCAAACACGGGGAGCCTTGCTCCGCCCACAGCTCGTCTCCTGCCACTCAGCCCAGTGCCTAACAGGCCGCAGACTGGGGCTGGGACCCCAATCTACTACACGAATCAGCTGCAGGCTCTCAGTCCGGGTGGCTGCAGGCTTTTTTTTTTAACCAGCGTTTATAAATGCTTCTCGCTCATTTTCCGCACTGGAGGACACGGAGAAGACAGCCTTGACAAACTCCTCTCGGCAGCACTGAGATGGGGTGGTCGTTAGCGAGCAGGACGCGCCCTGCCCCTCAGAAGCCAGGGACCTCTGCGTTCTGCACTGTCGCCTGCGGGTGGGGCGGGGCCCTGTGACCCGGGAGGGCTCTCCTGCCACTGCCTTCTTCCTTCCCACGGGAGCTGTCGCCACGCATTGTGGGGAGGGACTGCAGGTGGACTGGGTCCCGCTGCCCCTCGCTGACCTCAGCCCCTGCCTTGCGCCGTAACAGTGTTTTGGTCGCTGTTGCTCGGAAGTTAAGTTTCTCCTGTGCGACTCTCAGGTCCCTGCTCTGCCGGGAGGCTGAGCTCAGGCCGTGACGGGAGCGCTCACAGCGGCTGGGAAGAGGAGGCTTTCCGGTTCCTGCCTGGGACCCCTAGCTTCAGAGATGCCTTTTAGTACAAGTCAGCCCCTGTAGACATCTTTGCGGCTAGTCGCCATGGTGCACATCTCTGGCTCCGGCTACCCTGGTTTGAGGCCAGACTTGGCAATTTAATGAGATACTGTCTCAAAATAAAAGATAAGAAGGGTTGGGGTGCAGCAGGCCCGGGATCCTACTCCGCAGTTTCCCTCCGCCGGGCCGCACCGCCTGTAGCATCGTGCCCTCCCTGGGTGCCGAGCTGCACGTCGGCCCTCTCTGAGGCAGGGCCTGGCCACCCTGTCCAGGCGGGGCCCAGCCAATCCGCCTCCCGGCATTGTGTCTGCCTACAGCTCCTCCCAGCCCTGCGTGCAGCCAGGGTTTTTCGCAACAGGGTCTCGCTGTGTACCCCAGGCTGACCGCAGACTCTAAGTGATCCTCCTCCTGATACCAGCGCCTGTCACCCCAGCACTCTGGGAAGCTGAGACGGGGATCAAACCTGTTCAAGTCCAACCTGGCTGGACTCAAAATACAAAAGGCTGAGGATGTGGCTCAGCATGAAAGCACGATTCCATCCCCATTAAACAGAACACGCCCTGCCCAACCTTCCTAGAAGGTTCTGGAAGAATTCCTTACAGTGAGCCGATGTAGACAGGAACACAGATGGAAAGGCCCAAAGTGGAGGTCCCAGTCGGGCTTGGTGGCGCACACCTGTAATCCCAGCACTCGGAAGGCTGAGGCAGGAGGATCGTTGTGAGTTCGAGACCAGCCTGGACTACAAAGTGAGTTCAAGGCCAGGCTGAACTGCATAGTGAGACACTGTCTCAAAAAGTAGGGCCAGGGATTTAGCTTAGTGGCGTGGCGTAACCGCCTGCCTGGCAAGTACAAGGTTGTGAGTTTCATCGCCAGTACAAAAAAAAAACAAAGAAAAAAAGAAAACATCCAAGGCCCCCCCAAATTCCACACCTTCTGAGCTCTGACGTGGTTCAAGTGGAGAATCCCACACTATGGAGCTGTTTTGCGCACAAAATCATGAAAAGTATCACAGAAAACCACGCTGTGTGTGTCCCAATGCACCACGACAAATGTATTTATTATGCATTGCAGAATACGCTAATAAAAACATCCCAGGAAAGAACTGGAGGCCCATTTGGATGGGGGCGTGCCAAATGAGAGTGACACCTCGTTACACATATCCAAACAGCCCAAAGCCCAGAGATTGAGGTCCAGGCCACTTCCCAGTCCCAGGGACTCTGGCCGAGCGCTGCTCAGCTTGGACCGCGCGCCCCTGGCTGCAGGCCGTGGCATCCCCAGCGCGCTGTTTAACTTTCCCCAGTGAGCAATTGCTCTGCACCAGGAGTGCTGTTCGTGTGTGGTGACCCCAAAGGCGGCGATTCCGGGATGGCTGAGGAGCTGGACCGAGGACACGGAGACTCCGCTGCCGATGGGCGCTGCGGCAGCCCAGGCCCGGCGCGTGGTTCCTGTCTTGTCGCTGTCTGTGCCAACCACAGCACAGGTGCCGCGGCCCGCAGAGGCCCAGCGCCAGCCCAGGCTCTGGATTTGTCCCCTGAAGCCCGAGGCCTCGAGCCGAGCCTGCTTGTCACCAAGAGCTGTGACCGCTGAGCAGCGTCCCCGCGGCAGACACGGGTGCTGGGGACCTCGTGCCAGGCGAGTGTGGGGGCCCGAGGACCCGTGTGGGTCCCTCCCTGGGGGCCTGTGCCCCGGGTGGCGTGGCCCAGCGCCGGCACTCTCTCCGCGGTGATCGCCCTGACGTGACCTAACCGGGCCTTTCCCTCGGGGCTAGGAGAAAAGCGAGGTGGAGTAAAGGGACAGTCAAGGCGCGACTTTAATCGTGTTCCAGGACAGGACGGGACCAGACGAGACGAGGCGCTTCCCAGAAGCGCCGGCTCAGCAGCGGCAGACGCAGGGCAGGGCAGGAGAAGTTTCCAGAAGGCTCTGCCGGGCCTACTTGGTCCAGCTGACTTTGGGGATGTCGTAGTGCTCGGTGAGGGTGTCCAGGTGCCGGTTGAAGTCCTGGGGAGCAGAGACACCCGTCACCCGGGCCGGCAGGCAGCCAGGACGGCAGGACGGCGGTGCCCGTCTCCAGCCCGCTCTCCCAACCCCCGGGGCTCCTCGACACTCACCTCCACGCGCTGCTTGTGGGTTTTGGACGCTTTCTTCAGGATCCGCTCCATTTGCTGGGGAGAGAGGAAGGCGTGGTGAGTCCCAGGCCGGGGGCCCGGGCTGCACCCCGCAGGCCACCCCAGCGGGGGCTCTGGTTCACTTGCCCTTTGGGAAGAAGGCACTAGAAACTAGGAAGAGTGGACAGCCCACATTCCGGGACCTCTTCCGTCCATCTCTCCTAGACAGAAGCTCTCTCTTGCTTAATAAATTCTTCCGGAAAAGAAAAAAAAAAAAAGAAAACAAAAGAAAAGAAAAAAAGAAAGAAAGAGGAACTTGGAAGGGGAGGGTCAGGGTAACTGTGATCACAGCTGCTTGCCACGCACCGAACAGTGGCCAGAGCCGTGTGCGGGCTCCCCGTACCCAGCCACGCTGCATAGGAGCTGGAACAGGGACCACCCTGACCTGGTCACTAGGCACTGGACACACATGTCAATTCGTTACAATCTGGCACCCCATAGTCGAGGCTGGAGATGTAATTTTTAAAAAATTTTGTTTTAAAAATTTGACTCTGGAACTGAACCGCACTCTGACCACCACAGTCCTTGTTCCTGATCCTGATGACACCAGCTCAGCCTGGGACAGAGTCAGGCGGGACTCGGGCAGGGGCGCAGCTCAGGGGGCAGGAGACCCTGGACCCTGTCAGAAGAAAAGGCAGCGGTGCCCAGCACACGCGGAGGCCACACTGGCTCTGCGGGCTGACACCGAGTAGGCCCTGGGCCCCGTGAATTCAACAGAGTGCGGGCTGAAGCCGGGAGTGCTGGTGCACGCCTGTAATCCCAGCACTCGGGAGGCTGAGGCAGGGGGATCACTGAGAGTTCGGGGCCAGCCTGGGCTAAGGCCAGCCTGAGGCAGAGTGAGACCTTGTCTCAAAATACCAAAACAAAACACCCCAAACAAATGCAGGGGGCCAGCTCTGGGCCCAGCCAGGGGGCACGGCCACCTGGGCCAGGCCGGTTTGCTGAGGCCGCCGAATGCCAGCCTCCGCTCCCACTCCAGGGACAGAACCCCAGCGCTAGCTGGGGGTGGCAGCGGACACCTGTCATCCCAGCCCTCAGGAGGCTGAGGCAGGAGGATCGCTGTGCGTTCAAGCACAGCCTGAGCTGCAGAGTGAGACCCTGTCTCAAAAAAAAAAAAAAACTTTTTTTTTTCAACAAAGGGCTGGAGATGTAGCTCAGTTCAAAGACGATTGGTTCAATCTCCAGTACCAACCACAAAAAATAAAACAAAACATCTCAGCCACCTTCCACTTCGGGGATCCGGGGGAAGGAAGCATTCACTCGCTCTAGCCTCATCACAAGTCTAGGACGGAGATGCAGCCCTACTTTTAGTGGAGGCGATCCGCCAGTTACACCACTGACGGGTGGCAGAGACGGTGACGTGTGGGGCTGGTCCTGCTCAGCGAGTGCGCGCCTGTGCTCTGGCTGTGACTGAACGAGACTTGAGACTGAGTTAGCTTTCCTCAGTGTCACCTCTAGGATCACACGGCCCACGGTTAGGGAAGCTCAGCTCTGCACTGTGGCCATCTGGGGGGCGGGGTCCCTGTCCCTGCACTGCGCGTGCGCAGCAGCCTCTGGGCTCCACCCACTAGACACCAGCCGCGCCCTGCTCAGCTGTGAACCTAAAACATCCACAGACCATGCTGGGCGGCAGGAGAATCGCTGGCCTAGAGCGAGTCCTCTCTCACCAGCAGGACAGGCCCGCTTGTCAGCGGGACCCCGACCTCTGTTCGCCCCACCACCCAAGCTAGATATGAGAAATGCCCGAGCTTGCACCTGGCATACATGGTGGCCATGGAAACAAGACTGCAGCCCTCCAGATGGCTGGGCACCCGCTCTGCCCTGCCCCGGGTCCCTAAAACTTCAACTGCATTGCTTCACCCTCCCTGTCAGGAGAAAGAACCCTCCTGAGTCCTGCAGATGGGGACACCGAGGCACGGAGAGAGGATAAAGACAGTGGCCCAAGCCGGGCGTGGTGGCGCACGCCTTTAATCCCAGCACTCGGGAGGCTGAGGTAGGAAGAGCGTTGTGAGTTCGAGGCCGGCTTGGGCTACAACGCGAGCGCAAGGCCGGCCTGAGCTACACAGTGCGACCCTGCTTCAAAAAACCAGGGCC
>RJWM01037061.1:0-17718 GCA_004363535.1 Dasyprocta punctata
AGCTGGTGCAAGCGACAGTGTGACTCACTGTGGGAGGATCAAGGAGAGACTCATTGAGCCTGAGCCACAGGCAGCGCTCCCAAGCCCAGCGTCTGGGCTCAGAGGCGGCTGGCCTTTCATCCAGGGTCTGCCACAGGCTGCCTCTGATGTGGAGGCGATGCCTTGTGAAAGCAGATCCCATCGGGGGAGATCAGGACTGTGCGGCCTCATTACTGAGCTGACCTATTTTCCACTCCACCTCGCCAGGGGCTGAGATGGCTGCTATAGTAACAGCACAGACAGGGACAGAGGCGGCTCTGGGGACACTGTTTTCCACCTAAAGGAGAAAAAGCTTGTGTGCCAAGGGGCCCAGCTACCCCTCGCCACCTCAGGCCTCTGCTACCTTGCCTCACCTTCCCTTTCTGCACTAGTGCCTCTGTCCTGAGCTGTGACGATACAGTGCTAGCACTGAGACACAAGGCAAGGTCAGCTCTTGGGGACTACAGTCTGATGTGACCTGCTGTTGCCTCAGCTGATAGGCCACAGGAAGTAGAGGAGGGGTACATTGTGGGTGACCCCAGACCCTTCACTCACTCAAGTGTTCAACAAGGGATTTGTGGATCACCGGTCTGAGGGACCCTGTGCTGGATGCTGGGTACTGAGAGCGAGAGCAGGAGTGAGACCTGGGCAGGGGCGGGGAGCCACTGGGAATTTGCCGTTTTATATAAGGGACTTGAGCATCCTCAGACTCGGTATCCATGGGAAGTCTGGGACTTCCTCCCACAGATACTGGACATGACTGCACTGTCTCCTCCATGAAGTGCTCATGTGAGCTTTTTGCAAAAGCCGAGGCCCCTGGGCTCAGCCTCACACTGCTGCACCCCCGGGGTACGGCCCACACCTCACACACCACAGTGCTCCCCTGTGCTCTGCCGTTTACCCCGCCTCACGCCACAGATGCCACCCCAGTGATGAGGAACTTCTCCCCGTTTCCTGCATGAGCACTGAGCCCCAGGGTGGGATCACATGTCTATGGCCATGCAGCGTGTTAGGGACAGCTAGCTCAAACCAGGGCTGAGGACCACAGAGTCTGTAGCCCTCTGTGGTACTTGAGGAACTGTTTGAGGACCCTTAGTCACCTCTCCCTCCTTGAACTCACAACATCCTTGCACACCGAGGCCATCCCCACATCTATATTGGAGGAGATGGGCCTGGAACTTGCTGAATGTGCCCAAGTACAAGACCTAGCCACCTCCAGTGCCAAGTCATCTCTGTGGCATGTCACACGGGCCACCAAGCAGGTTACGATATTACAGTGGGACTGGTAAAGACTTTGTGCTCCCTGTGCCAGGGTCTGGCCTCTCTGCTACTGCTACCAGAGGTGTGGAGGCCTGGCCCCACGTTCCTCACCACTGTGTGACCCAGTGTACATGCAGTCACCATACAGACACAGTGTCAGACTCAGTGTCTCTGCTGGAGCCCTGGAGGCAGGAGCTAAGGCCCCACAGCACCAACACCTATCTTGCTGCTTTGGGCACTAAGATCTTCTGCCCTGATCCAGAGCTTCTCCTCTCTACCCCATGGTATTACAAGCCAACACAACCTGCTGCTCGCATGGTTGGATCCTGTTTGCTGGCCCTTGAGGTAGGAGTGCTGCCTTGGTCATTTGGGTTGGAGACATTTACCACGTAACCTGGGAACAAAATTTGGCCATTTACAAACAGAAGATGGAGAGAACAAGGAATAGAAGATGAACATTTGGGGCTCCTGCCCATCTTCCAGCCAGTCTTCAACCTGTCTGAGCTGTCACCCCTGGTATGCAGAGCTCAATATCAGGGCCTTGGGACACTTTGTTGGGGACCTTCACAAGCGTTCCTGAGTGACACTCCAGAGTGACAGAATGCGATCCTGGCCCGGATGGAGAAGAGAGTCATGGATGGGATTTGAAAGCGATTGACCTTACCTGCTTGTATGCCTCAAGTGACCAGGACGAAGCCATTCTCTCTAACCACAGCTATGTCCCTTGCAGACAAGAAGTCCCTTCACACCCCGGTTCCCTCATCAGAGCACAGCCTACCCAAGCCAAGAGGCCTGCAAGCACATAGTCTATGGCCTGAAGGTCCATTTTACAGATGGAAAATAAGGCCTAACAAAGTTCCCTAGATGGCAGCACAAAGGAAGAAGTAGCAGAAACCCCAAGACAGTACGTCTGGCTTCCCATGCCAGCCTACCTAGTTGGTACCTCAGGACACTTTTGAGTCTCCTTTGTGCTGAAGGTGAAGGGTTGCACACACACCCTGCTCCCTACTCTTGGCCCAGCACCCTGCACATACCCGTCTGCCTAGCTCCTCTGCCTGCCAAATGGATCTGTAAAATGGATCTCTGTGAGGCTTTAATGAAGACACACATGTAAAGCCCCCAGCACATAGTAGGTCCCCACTAGGGTAGATAGCAGACTTAGCCTGTCCTGACCCAAGTTCCAGACACGTGTCCCCTAGAGCAGAATGCCCTACCCATGCCAACCTGCCTGAGGTCAGCCTAACTCCAATGGCCAAACTTCCTAGCCAGGCAGCGACTCTGACTGGCTAGGCATCTTTCTCCATCGCGATGACACTCACATTTGAATGGAGGAGGTGGTGGAGTCTCTCATTTCCCATTTTCACAGAGTATTGGTCCAGGAGATAACCATGTAATTAAAAGAGGAGAAATGTAAAGCAGTTCTCTTATTGGGATTTCAGTCTTCCCCATCCTCTCTCCCTTGTAAATCCATTAATGAACTGCAATTGTAAAGACAAATCCCTTGTTGAACCTGGTAACCAATCCACCGCAGGGCCTGGTGATTCCATTATAGCCAGAGACCTCAGTTAAGAAAGAAAAAATCCTAATTAGTTTAGTCCTGTTTATCTACACAAAAATGAAAAAAAAATAGAATATTGGTTGCAAAGCAATTTGCCATCTGCCAATAGACTGTGGCTGCCCCAGGGAGATGCTGCTTTTCTTTTTTCCTCAGATTTGTTTATAACCTTCTTTTAATCAAACCTGAAACAGAGAAAGAGAGATGGAAATTACATGAACAGGATGGATTTCATGAGGACCTGGAGCAGATGTGGGGAAAAAGCAGGGTAAGTTAGAGCAAGAGTTTGGGGTTAAAAGGCCCCTAGGAGCCAACCCTACCCTTTTGGGGACCTGGTCCTGGAAAAGCCAGCTCCTCCACAGCCAGGTGGGGCAGCATGAGCAGCCCAGGGTCCCAGACCCCACCCAGCAGGACTAGCTGTTCCTTCAGCCCCCAGCTTCCTTGCCTTGTTACCCCTCATCACCAGCATCCTCTCCTCACCCCCTGACTGCTTGGAGAGACTCCCACCATGCCTATCACCACACTCCCTTCCCCTAGGGTCTAATCTTATCTCCCTGCCCATAAGGACAAGGTGACTACTGTCCACGGCTGGGTGTCTTATAGTCTTCTGTCATCCGTAGGCTGACACAAGTCCTGGAAAAGGGCAGCGGGGGTAGGGGGGATGTTGTTCCTGAAGGCCTAGAGCCATGTGCCCCAGGAATGACCATTCCCTTACCTCAGGGGGCCAGTCTATCTAACAGGTGAGTGCTGCCCACCAGAAGGGAATCCTCACCCCCTCAGCTATGCCTTCAGGGGCTTCTGCCCTGAGACTCAGGGACAGCAGGGCATCCCCTCTGCCCACTACTGAGCAGACCAGAGGGGATCCTGAGGCAGATTCTGACACCTTCCTCCCCTCACTGTCCCCATTCCCTTATATTTGGTTCCAGCACATTAAGTGACAAAGTGACATCATTATGGAGGCCTCTGGCTCATTAGCAGACAGGCCAGGGGCTGGGGCTGCTGGGAGAGACTGAGGCAGGTGTTCAGAGACAGTACCGATATACTGAGCTCTACATTATCATTCACCCATGGCCCAGTTTGCTCTTCACAACTATCTGTGGCCTACATTGTCATTGTCATTGTCAATGTCACTGGAATCATCCCCATTTCAGGCAATGAATGTGGGCACAGGTGTTGAGAGCCTGCTTTCTGCTGCTCTTTGGGACTGAGGCCAAGCCTCTGACCTTTGCCATACTGGAGCATAAGATCTTGTTCAAGTGGGAGCAACCCTGGGAACCCCACAGATATGGGAGGACTGGTATGTAAGCCACTGATGTTACAACCCCGTACCCCACTGGGGTAAGGACAAAAGCCCTTCTGGAGCCGCCCATGTGCTCTATCCTGTGAGCCTCACACTCACAGAGGTCTTCCATCCTCTCATGGCCTTCTGGAGTGGGTGACATTGCTCTCATCACCCGTCACCAGAAACTGAGGCCCAGGTAGGTGACTCATTCAGGGTCACACAGCTAGTGTGGGCCACAGCCAAGGTGCCTAAGGAATCACTTTTCCCCCAATAGTGCATTCAGAGGAGAGAAGGATGGACCTTGAGTGGCAGGCAGGGAAAGGAAACACACTGCCCTGGAGATTTGGCTGCTTTCATGTCTCTGAGCCTCAGTTTCCTAACCTGCATAATGGGTTCTCCTGCTGTGCAGGGTAAAGACCAAAGTGAATGCAGTAGAAAATGCCAACAGGAAAGCTAGAAGGGACAGAGGTCTCCACTGTGACCCTGCATTGGAAAGAAGGGAGCTGTCAAAAGCCAACACAAGCCAGCATGAAAGCCACTGATGCTCTGTCCCACTCCACCCCTGTGGACAGTGACTCCTTCCATCATGGTCCCGAGTAATGGTTTGTCATCAGTTGGGCACAAAGCAGGCTCTGTGAATCTCCCTGGCAGGTCACATCACTTCCCTGAGCCCGGGCATCCTCTCCATCAGGGGGCAGCCTCTCAAGTCCTCAAGGCTTCCCTGCTGGTCACAAGGTCATCTGACCTCAGACCAAGTCCATGTCTAGGACAGTTCCCCCACAGGTCCTCTCCAGAGTCCATGACCATATACCACAGGAGGTGTGGGGACCAATCTGTCCTGATGCCAGCTACTCTGCCCAAGGTACAGACAACACTGAGGTCCCCTGATTCTGTCCCTCAGTGGACAACCCAGCACTGCAGACCTGGCACACCCTGGTGCCTCCTCTGAGCCAAGTCCCATGGTCAGCCCTTCCCCCAGCAGCATCAAAACAGCCTGTGCAGCTGGAGTTCTCCTCATAATACAGAGGAGGAAACCAATTCAGACAGGGCAGAGGACTCGACAGGGTCACAGGAAGTGCCAGACCTAGATTACAATCTGGGATCCATGGGACTTCATGGCCTGTCCAGGACACCCTGGTTCCTGTCTTACCTTGTGAGCCTTCAGAACATTCCCTCAACTGTATTTCCCTCACTGCAGGGCAGATTAAGATGGCTTCCATCAGATCAGGGGACTGTGAACTGTCGCCTCCTTTCGGACCTGCTGCTCACCTCTCCCCACCCAGACTCTGGCCATTCCCGCTGGCTAAGCCCCCAGCTCAGCTCCTACAGAGCTTGCAGATGAGGGCTCACTGCCTCCCACGTGATTCCTGCACATAATTTTTGAGTCTAGCAGCCAAACTTTTTAAAGTGTCTGTGTTAAGTTCCACCAGCTTCATTTCTACTTAGATCAACTTGAGACCAGCAGGCTCAGGTATCTGTCATGACTCTGTCCCCTGTGGAACTGGTTGGCCTGTGTTTGTGCTTCTTCTTCCAAGGAGGTTGCAAGCCCTGGGCTGGGAGCAGAGCCCTGTGGTCCATCACTGAGACTGCTCTCTAGCCAGGGTCCACTTGGTGATGGGTCCTTTTGGGTGCCTTTGTCAGCCAGTTTGCGTGGTGTCCACTGTTCATGTCCTATACCTTCCTGTGGTTTGCTGGCGTCTGGACCATCCTTTCCTCTCTTTCTATTCCCTTCCCCATCTCTCTCTTCCTCTTCATCCTCTGTATGCTCCTAATTCTCTTCCCCCTCAAGGTAATCAAGGTCCTGTCACAGAGGCTTCTCCTGACCTCTCTCCAAAGAGGTCTTGAGCTCTGTCCTGGACCTCAGTGAATGCAGCACCCAGAGGCTGGCAGGCGGAACTGGGGTAGCAGGAGCAGGAAGTGCAGCTGTGTGCTCCAAGGGGATCAGAGCAGAGTGACCTCAGCACTTACTGAGCACCTGCTGTGCAAAAGGAGAGGGTGCCTGGCTGAGAGGGACCCAGCTGGAGTCAGACGGACCGGGGCAGGCTTCTCCGATCCCCTTTCTAGCTGTGAGACCTGAACCAAGTTGCTTGACCTCTCTGGGTATCTGCTTTCTCATCTGTGAAACAGGGTAAACACCACAGGAGTGCAAAAACTAAAGAAGACGGTGTACGTTTATCTGGCGCAGTTCCCAGACAGAAAATAATGCCAGAAAGGGCATAGGCAATCTTAACTGGCATCATTTATATTGCTGGGCCCTGTGCTGAGATGTCTTATTACCTCAGTAAATCTCTTCTTTTTACCATGCAATTGTCCATAAGCACAATAGAACCCGTACCGTGTACCTTTCTATCTATCCATCTCCCTACCTACTCTCTGCCCATCGTCAGCCAACAGCACATCATACACACCAGTGAACTGCCACCTGCGATTCAGAATATTCCTAAGGAGTGACAGTCCCCCGCCCATTCCACTCGCCCACTGTGTCGGTACACTCCCACCTCTCCCAAAGGGGACACTGTCCTGGATTTTGTTTTTTCATTTTCATACTTTTGGAAGAAAATAGATCGTTTTTATGAAAAGGATGTATCTGCCAAAATACGAAAAGTGCTAAGCATAAAGGCAATGATTGATAAATTTGATTCACTTTACACAGAGTTTCAGTTTATCCGATTTCACTGTACATAAACAAACTGGAAAGATAAGCCACAGTGCAGAAGCAGATATTTTGACACAGAAGTAATAAATGCTTCTATCCTAAATATCCAAAGATTTCCTGAAAAGACTAAGCAATCAGTAGCAAATTAGGTAATGGACATGAGTAGACATTTCTAAAAGAAATCTGAATGGCTAACGATCATTTGAAAATCTGTGCAACCTCATTAGTAATCAGAGAAGTGCACATTGCGGAACCCTGAGTGTCCCCACCTACAGCTGATAGTTAGGCAGCAATGAAGCCGTAGTGGCGGGGCAGTGGAGACCTGCCTAACACCACACAGGGTGGAAAAAGACGAGCTCTTCAGAACTCAGCTCGGCACCGTCTGCTGGCGCCGACAGGGCGTGGACCCCGCGCCGCGCATCTCTGCAGCATAGAGGCACTGCAGCGAATCCACTGTACGTGTGCGTGCGCAGACTTGTATGACAACATTCACAGCAGCTTCATTTGCAATGACAAAAACCTAGAAATCACCCAATCAATAATTCTGAGCAAGTGAATGGGTCTCGCAAGTCTTCTCAGTTTCCACATAGAAGTATCTGAGACTCCACACCAGGACTCACGGCCATTCCAGGTGCTGACTCTACTTACCCCTGGGCAATGGAATGGGCTCCCTGTGGCGCTGACCACCCCACACAGATCCGGCTGGGCCCTCACTGAGGAGTGCAGAGCCATCAGAGAACCAGGCCTCCTGGTTCCTGAACCAACAAGACCCCAACTCAGAGACCCAGGACCCTCAGAGAGCCTCCCTTCCAGCACCCAGTGAGCAGAGAAGGCTGAAGACGGGGCGGGGCCCCCTGAGTTTCAGTTTAGCCATCTTCCCTGTACCCAGAAGCACCCTCCTGAGCCCTCCCCACCAAGGATCAGATGCTTCTAGTGAGCTTGTGAATTTACACATACACACACTCACGTTCATGTGCACACACGCTCACACATCACCCGAGGCTGAATTACCATGGCCGTTTACCATTACGACGGCCCCTTCAACCCTCATGGAGTGATGAGAGTTCTTCTGGGGCTGCCATGGCCCGTGTAGAGGGTTTGTAGCCAGGCCAACAGCATCCCTGCCGCATGCAGCACCCAAGAGGGAGGCAGGGTAGCGGAAGCAGCTTCTGATGCCCCCTGGACTTCCAGATTCAGGCCAGAATGGCACCACTTCCAAGCCAGGTGGTAGAGCAGACTCTCATCCAGTGTCCCCAGGACATTCTCCCTTGGTTTCCGGTATCAGGTCTCCAATCCCAGCCCCAGCATTCTGGGCCTCTGCAGACAAAGCCTTAGAACAGCTCATCCTATCCCAGTTTCTGCTGGCCATGATCCTGGAGCCAACCCTGCCTCAACTTCACAGCCCAGAACCTCCACTCTGGCTGACAGCAATACAGAGGGGGAGCCCTGACTCTGATCAATGCACAGGCCTGATCCCAGGGAAGACAGAGCAGACCCCAGCAGAATCCCCAGACCTTCTCAGAGGCACTTCCGCAGGCAGTGGGCTTCAGAGGCCATGGAGCTGCCTTTCACTCCCCCACCCCACCCACAGGGGCCTGGCTCAGAGGTCAGCTCATTCTGGGACAGTATGGAAGACACTGGCTTTGGTGGCAGGTGGGTGTCCCCACTTGCTGTGAGACCCTGGGAGAGTCGACTCTCCTCTTTGAGCCTTAGTCTCTCATCTGTAAAATGAAGGCAATTCTTTTAGGAACAGGTGAGATGGTGACTAAGCAACAGGGAGGGGCCTGAAGCACCACTGGCTCTGCCACAAACTTGTCCTGTGACCTGAGACATGACAATTCCTGTGTCTGGGCCTCAGCATCCTCATGTAAAAGTGGTTTGCTGAGGATGCTTCTGGCTCCCTGTTGTACTGACTATTCATATACCAACCAGTGCTCTGTGCCTCAATTTCTCTGTTGACCAGATGTCATGACCTGTCCTAAACCATCTCATGATCCAACATTACTTAACTTGGGTTAAGAGCTTATTCAACACTATAAGTCCACTGACTGATTCTTGTCCCATCCAATGAACTCTCAGGCTCCCTTGAAGCCCTAAGCAAGAAAGTGCATTTTGGTCACGGGCCTGGCAGGAGGCCAAAGGCTCCAGCACATGTTCGTGCCCTAGAAAACCAATGCATGCATCGGCCTCCCCCCAAAACAGCTGGGAAATCCTGGCTGTATGCTGCATGTGGTGAGCTCAGGTCCTCCCCAGAGGCAGGGCAGAAGGCACGGCCTCTACCGAGTCCTTCTATGGCTTGGGAAAACTGAATAGAGGTGGGAACGGGGTAGGGCCTGGCTAGCACAGCAGCTGTCCCCCCAAGTCACAAGCTCAGGTATCCAGCTTTCTGGGGGAGATGCAGCTTTGTCCCGCTGCTGTGAAAGCTAATGTCCGTGGAATTAAACTTGTGCAATGCCTGTCTGCTAGTCAGCACCAACAGGAGCCTGCAGCTGCACCTGACAACTTAGGAGATGGGCACCCTGGGGCTGTGGACATACGTGCACCTGGGCACATCCCTGCTGCCTGCTTTCCTCCTTAAGCCTCCCCTGCCCAGGTGCCCCATCGGGATGTTGCCAGGTGGGACCTCACAGAAACAAGTGGAGGGGAAACTTGACAGCAGCGAAGCCTCCTCAGGAGCAGCAGGTATCACCTTAAAGTAATGCTTTCAACAGTCCTCTGATGGAGACGAAGTGGCCTAGGTGGGGGACACTGAGACTCAGAAAGGATGAACAGTTTGCTCCTGTCACACAGTCAGAAGCAACAGAGCTAGGAGTCAAACCCAAGTCTCTCCAGAGCCCAGGACTCCACCCCGAGCTCCATGGCATAGTGTGACCCCGAGTCTGCCCCGACCTCCCAGGCTGACTTGGCTGGCGACAGTGAGTCACACCTGTCTCTGCAGCATGCCGCCACAGCACTTCTGCATCCCACAGTGTCATCCGAGGCAGAGACAGTCACCTCCATTCGCGGATGAGGGGAATGGGTTTCAGGGAGGTGAGGGCACTTGCCCCAGGTAATCAGCTGGCGGTCTGTAGGATTTGACCCCAGGTCTGTATGACACTAACTCCACAGGCTGGGCTGGGGTGGGGTCGCCAGGCCGGCCAGCCCCACTCTAACCACTCCCGTCTCCTCCAAGCTCTCACAACGGGATGTCTTCGTGGCCACAACTCCAGTTATGCACAGAGCTCAGCGCCCGGCTCAGAAAAGTAGATCAGCAGCTCAGAGCAGTGGAGAGAGCCAGACCAGAACAGGGAGCCAGCAAGAGTACAGAAGGTGCCACAGAGACACAGCACGTTTCTCCTGTCACCTGTCCCTCTGCTGCTCCTCTCACCCCTGGCCCAGTCTGCTCCCCGTCACGACTCTTCTGGTGAGATGGAAACGTCCAAAACCTGCCCAATTTCCTCCTCCTCCTCCCCATTATCATTGTCGTTGTCATCACCATCATACAAAATTACCTGAATTTTTATTGAATGCTTGCTCTGAACAGGGTACTTATGTAATTATCCTCTTGATAACTTCACAAGGCTGGAATTATTAGTACCATTTTTTACAAAAGGAAACAGAGGCTCAGAAAAGATAAATGATACAGAGCTATTAAGTAGCAACTGAGATTTGAACTTTGGTTTATCTGACCCCACAACCAAATTCCATCTGTCCATATCTTGCTGCCTTTGAGACCATATTATAAGTAGTATGGAGACTAAAAAGAGGGAGGTGAGAGCCTTGCTCAACTGCAAGGCTCAGACCCATGCACCATCCTAAGAACCCAGAGGATCATGGACAGGCCAAACTTTGTCTAAAAGCTGAGGCTCCAGTCTGAGAAATATGTGGGAATCACGTCACATAGACTAACTCATTAATTCAACAAAGTTTCATTAGGATCTAGTTATTTTCTTCGATTCTCTTCTCAGCCCTGAAGATAGAAGGGTAAAAAAGATAGATAATGTCCCTGCTCCCATTCTGGTAAGGAATACAGACAATAAGCAAATGAACATATACCAAGAAGTAGAAAGTTCTATAAAGAAAAATAGTAAATGGAAAGGGACTGGAGATTAGGGGTCTGCATTAGACAGGGTGGGCAGGGAATGTCTCCCTTAGGAAGTGACTTTTTGGCAGAGACTTGAATACAATGAAGGAGTAGAACTTGATGATAACTGTTAAGAGTGTTCCAGTCCCAGGGAGCAGTATGTGCAAAGGCCCTGGGATGGAAATAAGCATGATGTGCTACAGGAACAGAGGAGAGGCAGAATGACCGGAACAGTGCAAGGGGAGAGGTGAGGCAGGAGATGAGATGTAAGGGGTTGGTAAGATATTTAGAATCTATAAGCTATGGTAGACCGGAGTTTATTTTTAATGTTCAGGCACTGCATTATAGAGTTTTAAGCATGAGGGACCTGATCTCATCCATATCCTTAAACAATCTTTTGGCTTCTGGTGAAGAGATTTGGGGGCCAGGGTGGAAGCAGGGAGGCCAGAGAGGGTGGCTACCAGAAGTCCAGGGGGCCAGAGGAGCGCATGAGTGCTGGTCACTCACCCAATTCCTATTAGAGGAATAACTCACTCACCCCTCCACACACACACACACACACACAATAAAAAGAAAAGACAAGTGATCCTGAAGCTACCCACAGACACTAGAGGAGCCATCGCACAGACCCAAATCCACCCTCCCTGCATGGCCCTCAAGATCAGAACCAGGAGCAATGCAGGAGGTCACGGGAAACCTTCTTTTATAAGGCAAAGCAAACCTGGAGTGGTGGCTTGGGATGGGGTGTGCTTCCTGAGAGCAGTGAGCCCCCTGCCACTGAAGGTGCTCCAGCAACCCTCAGAGCCGTGAGGTGCAGTGGACAGAGATTAACCTGGGTGCTAAAGTGGATTTGGATCCATTCCTTACTTCTGTGCTCTTCACCAATGTCACCTTGGGCCCTCATTGTTCTAAACCTTGGTCTCCTCATCCCTAACTCCCCATGTACACACCATGCCTGCCACAAAACAGGTGCTCAATAAATGTCCGTGATGGTGATGATGCTGCTGAGGATAGCGATCATGATAATGGTGATGGTGGCGATGACAATGGTTGTGGAGGTTTTGTCAATGATGACGGTGTTACCACGTGGGCTGGAGTCTGTCTTAGTCCATTTTCTGTTGCTCTAACTAAATACTATGCACTGGGTAATTTATAAAAAGAAATGCATTTCTTACAGTTCTGGAATCTGGGAAACCCAAAGTCAAGGGTCTCTGGTAAGGGCCTTCTTACTGGTGGAGATTCTGCAGAGCCCAAAGACAGTACAGGATGACGTCTGGCAGGATGGAGCAAGTGCACCAGGAAGAGTTTACCTGGTTACACAGCCACGCCCTCCATCACCATTCACCCATCCATCTGTAAATGGGTAAGACCCTCAAGACTCGGTCACTTCCCGAAATCCCCACTTCTCAAACACCATTAGCATGTGAATTTGGAGCATATATTTATACCTCATGAAATGTAATGGACATGTTTCAACCACAATGCTGCCTGGTGAAGAAAGAATTGAACCCTTTGGGTAACAGATGGGCTAGCCGAAATCTGAGGGGAACAGACTCTGCTGAGGGCTCTTCGTTGCCTGGCAGGGCTCAGACTCCATTGGCAGCATTGCCCTTTCCCTGGCATCCTCCCTGGGAAGCTCCTCTGGCATCAGCTTCAGCACCTAACTGTGCTTAACCCCATTCTCAGTCTCTGCCCCCCAGAAATTCTGAAATTTGTGGTGTGGCCAGGGAGGGAGAAATTTCTTGCCACTACTAACATTTCCCTCTCCCAGGTCTGTCACTGCCCTGACCAGGTACAGTCAAGAGTTTTGGAAAGCCCTCCGGCCTGCCCACCTGAAGGCTGGAGTTTTCCCCAAATTTAGAGAGTAGGTTCGCACCTTAAGAATTAAGTCTGTCCTCACCAGCTTCTATGGACCTTTGGCCAGAGCACTGGGTTCACCAATGAATCCCAGACCATAATAAGCAGGGGGACTTCAAAGGTACACCTTTGGGGTCCTGAGTGAGAGACCTGGGGGTCCAGGGTGAGTTTGATCCTCTCTGGTGGTCACACCTTGGCTGTTAAAGAAAAAGTTACTCAATGATACTTGTAAAGTCTGCACAGTAAGGTGGACTTTATTGAGGGCAACCCTAATGGACACACAAGCCATTGCAATGGTGTCCTGCAGTAGGGGAGGAAGTCTGGCCCAACTACAATCACAGCATGGACAAGTGGGAATTTACAGCCAAGGAGCAGGGTGTGAGCCGTGGATAGACATCGCTAAGAGAAAACGTGACAGTCAGGAGGTTTCTGGTTAAATTCACCTAACAGGATTCTTGCTGAAGACCACCCAGAATGACCAGACCTCATCTAGAGGTGAAAGGTGATCAAATACTGAGGCAAAGGAGGTCTTACTAAAGTTGGGTTTTACAAGAAGGTACACAGATGACCCAGGATAAGGTTCTGAAACCTGACTAAATTTTGGTCAATCAAAGAATCTTTGTAGCTGGGCGTGGTGGCGCACGCCTTTAATCCCAGTACTCTGGAGGCTGAGGTAGGAGGAGCGTTGTGAGTTCGAGGCCAGCTTGGGCTACATAGTGCGGACCCTGCCTCAAAAAAACCAGGGCCTGGAGTTTGGCTCAGTGGCTTAAGCGCCTGTCTGGCAGATGCAAAGTTCTGAGTTCAATCCCCGCTGCAAAAAAAAAAAAAAAAACAAAAAAACAAAAAAACGAATCTTTGTCACCAGTCCCTCCCATTAACAAAGGAGAAATAGCCCAGGTTTCTCGAGGTCACAAGCACAGTCTCTGATCCTCAACTCCATCTCCCTGTAACATAGCTCTTGACCCTGCGTTCCAGGATGTCATCAGTACTCTGGACCCAGTGTCTTGATTATAAGACCTTTTCCTGCCAGAGAGCCTGGCTCAGGTGTGCAGGTGTGCAGTCTGACTGTCTTCATCTCAATAAGGATCATTCAGAGGGTTCCTGCTAAGCTCATTTTGATCCAGCCCCACTGTCCCATGTCCCAGCAGAAGCTGCTGTGTTCTTGCCAATTTCATTGAGATTTCCATGTCCTGCCCAGCACTGTGCCTTATCTCTGCCATCCTTGACTGGCCTCCAGTGCATCTTTTAGGAATTGCATTTAGCTGCTAGTAACGGGGATGTGAGAAAATGGTGACATACACAAATTGAAAATTATTTTTCCTCTGGTTTAAACCTTTTTAGACGGAGAAAGTCCACGGGTATTTGTTAACGCCATATATTTTGATAGTGTCTCGGGTATCTTCGTTTTTTACCATCTGTAATGTGCAACCGCATTCTAAAGACTGCTTGGTGGTTATATAATAGCTACTGAAGATCCAGAAATTACTATTACATTCCAGACTAGAAGAAATGGAAAGGAAGAAAGCAAAGGAGAAAAAAAAAAAAAGAATTCTGCTAGCTGCTAAGATCACATCAAAAAGCTTTCCTGTGAACCACACTTAGAACTTCCATTCACATTGCTTTGGTCCCCCCATCCCCTGTGGAAAAAGAAGGCAGAGATCCTTTCAGATCTACTTCCATTTTGAAATAGGTTTTTTTTTTCCTAGCAACAGATGCGCTGCAGAAATTTTTTAAACAAAAAATTAAAGAAAATTAAAATCTCACCCAAACTTAGCATCTGCTCATATTTTTGCACATATCCTTCTGGATTGTATTTTTCCTGTACTTGTACTAGAAAAATTAGGAAATCACTTTAGGTCCAGTTTTACACACTGGTTTTCTGTCCTGCCCTTACTTTTGTGAGCATTTCCCCAGCATGCATTATTTCTCAAAGGCTTCATGTTTGGGGGCCAGCAGCCACTCTCTGCATAACTGGCCTGTAACTGTCTTATAATCCCCCGTTCTCAGGCACTTACAAGACCTCAACTAAACTTGGCTGTTATAAATGACTCAGGGCTGACTGACCCTAAGCATAGATCTTTGTCACCTTCTCTGGTAATTTCTTTAGGGTAGATTTGTGGCATCTTAGGGTAAAGGGCTATGGACATTTTTCAGGCTTTGGAAACAGGTTGGGAAGTTGCTGTCTTGGATAGCATCTGGGCTTCCACTGGGGTGTAGAAGAATCTGAGGTTCTCTAGGAGTCTGAGGTCCCCCTCCCCTCCCTCAGCCTGAACTTGACCAGCCCCTCCACTGGGAAACACAATGGAAAGATTAATATTCTGAAACTGTTAATCACTAGTTTATCTTCAAGTACATTTTAAAAAATTAATGTATGTACTTAAATTCAAACTGCAGCAAACCCCACATTTAGCATGAAGTCCAGCGCTGGGCTGGATGGAGTGGGCATGGGGTCTGGTTCTTTCTAACAGTAGAAACCATAACTGCAAAGTCCTTCCAAAAAAAGGTGTAGAAGTTGTAGGCTGCCCTGGACACCTGTGCTTTCCGTGGTCCTGGAGCAGGACCGGGGCGGGGCAGCAGGAGTGCCCCTTACCCAGAGAGATGGACGCCAGTGGTCAGACACCCTACTTCCCACCAGGGACCTGTCTGTACAACATTCTACATGGTTCCCTGGATGGTCTTTGGCAGGACTGAGTCCACAGGCCCAACTCATGGGTTTATCCTCCCCCAACTTTCCCCATCCCTCCCTTGTCCCCCTCTCACAGGGTCTCTGCCAAAGGAAACCACCTGAGCTGCAGAGGAGCCCCTCCCGAGAGCGCTGGCTCCCTCCAAAGCACAGGGTAGGTCTGAGAGGTGCTCAGGGTAGAGAGGCGGGGAGGGGGAGGAGAAGCCAGATCTGCAACCCAGATTGATAAACTCACACGTACTAGTATCTTGCATATGTAACTATATATACACACATATGTATTTGTGTTTGTATACAAAAATTTTGTATGCATCCACCTAACACATTAAGATATAACAAATTTATGCCTTCAATAATATTGCTTATGTTCAATTTCAAGCAATCCTCCCAGCTCAAGTCTCTTTCTGTCACTCTAGACTAATTTTACAAGTTCTAGATTTTCATATAAATGAATTCCATGGAAATACCAATGTCATAGTTTGAGACTGATTGATGTTTGTGTTTTTCAGTAGTTCATTCTTGTTTATAGCTCAGTGTTGCTTCATTATGTGATCCTACCACAACTCATTTTTCCAGTAATGTGTTGATGGACAATGAAACTAATAACAGTTTGGTATGAACAAAGTTAGTAAAAATGCTTGTACAATCTGTTTATAGACCAAAGTTTTCCTTACTTTTAGGTGCTTAAAATGGAATTTCTAAACTACAGGGTGTGTGTATATATTTCTAAGTCACAGGGTGTGTGGCTGCCATCCTGTTTTCCAAAGTGACCATGTTATTTTTGCATTCCTTCAAGAATTACGTCATGCTTCCATTTGCCTCACGGCTCATCAATACTTGTTATTATCAGTCTTTTAACTTTTACCTGTGGTGCAGCTTCTAATAATTAATAATGTTGAATATATTTTCTAAATATGCTTTGGCCATTCCTGACTCTTTCAACGTGAGATAAATGTCAACCTATCTTCCCACTGTTAATGAATTTTTCTTTTCAAGATTGATTTGTAGGAATTCTTTATATATTCTGGGTACAAGTCCTTTGTTAAATATATATATATAATTATTTTCCTAATCTATGATTTGTATTTTTTTACCTAATTTTATCTTTTGAGTAACAGAATATTTTTATAATGATGAAATCAAAATTGTTATTTTTTTTCTTTCATGGCCACTATGGTGAAGTTTTTGAGTGTGTGTTTTGAGACATCTTAGTCTATATCTAAAGTTGTGAAGATGTTTGCCTATTTTTTTCCTGTTGCACCTTTACATTTAGGTCTATATTTTATCTCAAATTTATTTTGTCTCTTCTTACTTTGTCTTGATTATTCTACCTGCATAGTCTTGAAATCAGCTATTATATGTCCTCTAAGTTTTGTTTAAAAACTGTATAAGGTAGTCTAATTCTGTTGCTTTTATACATGATTATATTAGCTTGTTGATTTATTCAAAAAGACCATCATTCTATTTTCTTAAATATGCCTTAATTTTCCTATGAAATAATTTATGATCTTCACAATAGAGGTCCTGTGTATTAAAAATTCTTAAATATTACGCTTTTATACTAAAACTTGATTGACTGATTTTTTTTTTTTTTTTGGCACCGGGGATTGAACTCATAACCTCGCACCTGCCAGGGCAGACGCTTAAGGCACTGAACCAAACTCCCAGCCCTGGTTTTTTGAGGCAGGGTCGCACTATGTAGCTCAGGCCGGCCTTGTGCTCGCGTTGTAGCCCAAGCCGGCCTCGAACTCACAATGCTCCGCCTACCTCAGCCTCCTGAGTGTTGACTGATTTTTGGCACTGAGGGTTGAAACCAAGGTGTTCGTGCTGAGCCACACCCCAAGTCCTTTTTTTATTTTTTTATTTTGAGATGAGTTCTCACTAAATTGTTAATTTACCCAGGCAAGGTTCAATCTTGTGATCCTCCTGTCTCAGGCTTCCATCATTTTTTAATATTTTTAAAATAAGTACTTGTTGTTAGTATAGAATAGTGATCAGCAAACTTTCCCTGAAAGGGCCAGAGGGTAAAAATGAACTTTTCAGATCATATGCTGCCACAACTTCTTAACTCTGCCACTAGAACATGGAAATAGCCATAGATAATCTGTGTAGTAATCAGCTTTCCAGTACTCTAACAAAACACCCGAAAGAGTGAATGCATAAAGAGAGAAAGTTTGTTTAGACTCACAGTTGCAGAGGTTTCAGTCTATGATTGGTTGATCCCATGGCTTCTGAGCCTGTGGCAAAGTAGTGCATTGTGGTGGGAGCATGTGGCAGAACGAAGACATTCACCTTATGGTCAGGACGCAAAAAAGAGAACAAAAGGAAGAGATCAGTGCCCTTA
>RJWM01037062.1:0-17715 GCA_004363535.1 Dasyprocta punctata
AAAAAATGGAGTCATACATGCATACACAAGACTTTATATTACATACTACATAGATATTTTTACCATGTTAAAATTATTTCTAGCTTGTTTAGTGTAATTGACTATATCATATTCAAAATACTCAATACTCCAACAACCACAAAATCTATTAAAAATACAGCATACCTGAGAGAAAGAAAATGAGCAACTAGAATGTCATGACACACTTTAACCGTCCACTTCTCTGTTATTCATTATTAGGGACAGGATCTATTTCCACATGTACAGTACTTTATGACAGATATTTTGCAGCACATAATCAAGATTAGCATTTCCTTTAAAATTATCATACACATGTTATTGTCTTTCCTGCTTCTTACCCATAGCACAACAATCCCTCTTTCTCCATATAGTAGATACTACTTCTTTAATCCCTTGAATATTTTAAATAAAAAATAATGTTTTCAAAAAATGTTAAAGAGTTTATTATCAAAATTCAAGAATATAAATTTTTATTTCATTTTATTTTTGTACCAGGTATTGAACTCATGACCTCACGCTTGTCAGGCAGGCACTTTTACCACTAAGCTATATCTCCAGCCCAAGAGCATAAAAGTTCTAAGAGGTAAAAAAAAATACTGGCCATTCTTATTTGATTACTAAGGAAAAAGCAAAAGATTAGTAAACCACTCTTACTTGACAGTAGACTTTCACTTAGATAGGAAATCAAGAATTCCTAGAAAACTAACTGACATCCCTCAAAAAATACAGCATACCTGAGAGAAAGAAAAGGAGTAACTAGAATGCCATAACACACTTTAACCTTCCACCTCTCTGTTATTCATTATTAGGGAAAGGATCTATTTCCACATGTACAGTACTTAACTTTCATGTTGTAAACCAAAATGTCCTTATCAGTGATTTAATTAATAATATACAATTGCTATATAATTGTCCCTATCCATACCCATGCCGGTCCTAGGTTTCCAGACCCAATCATAGTTCCTGGATGATAGGCTGTACTGAATATAAAGATAATTAAGATAGATAATGAATAATTGATAACAGACAGGTATTACTTTCTTTTCTGATATCCTGGTTGATCCTACCTTATATTTTCACCCACAACCTTACTTACTTACTATTTTATTTATTTATTTATTTATTTATTTATTTATTTATTTATTTATTTATTTATTTGAGTCACAGTTTTGCTATGCAGTTCAGGCTGGTCTTCAGCTCACTTTATAGCCCAGGCTGGTCTTGAACTTATGACATTCCTCCTGTCTCAGCCTCCCTAGTGCTGGGATTACAGGCGTGCACCACCATGCCCGGCTCTACAACCTTACTTTAGACCCAGTTTCCACAGAAGTTTTTGTCGAATTTGTCTTGTTTTCATAAAATATACAATGGGGTTCATCAGAGGTGGCACTAGCAAGAATATGTCAGCAATGAGGATCAAGGCCATTGGAGACTTGCACTTGCCAAAGCGGTGCATAGCTGCTAAAGCAATGATGGGCACGTAGAAGATGAGGACAGCACAGATGTGGGATACACAGGTGTTAAGGGCTTTGAGCCGCTCTCTATGGGATCCAATTCCCATCACAGTCTTCAGAATGAACACATAGGATACAGCAATGAATAAACTATCTGACATCATGCAGAGGGCAACAAAGAAACCATAGAAAAAGTTGACTGTGTTGTCAGAACAGGCCAATTTCATGACATCCTGGTGAAGGCAATAGGAGTGAGAAAGTAGGCTTTTCCTGCAGTATGTCAATCTTTTCAGAGTGAAAGGAAATGGGAGCACTAAGAGTATGCTTTTGATGAGAAACACCAGCCCTGTTTTGGCTACCCTGGCACTAGTGAGAATAGAGTAATATCTCAAAGGGTTGCGTATGGCTAAAAAGCGGTCAAAAGACATGACTAGGAGCACTGAAGACTCCATATCTGTGAATCCGTGAATAAAAAACTCTTGTGCAAAGCAGGCATTTGGGGAGATTCCTGTGGCATTGAACACAAAAATTCACAGCATAGTAGGAAGGGAAGAAAGGGACAGACCTAGGTCAGAAACAGCCAACATAGAAAGGAAATAGTACATAGGTGCGTGGAGTGAAGGCTCAGTTCCTATCACAAAGAGGATGGTGCAGTTTCCCAGGATGGCCACCAGGTACATGAGGCAGATAGGAAGGGAAAGCCATCCGTGAACATGCTCCAGACCTGGGATTCCAATCAGGAAGAAGGCTGTGATCTCGACTTCAGAAGAATTCAGAATGTGCATGATGAGTCAGTTTCAAAGCATTTGTGATACTTTGTGAATGTGCTTATTTTTTTTCTTCTAGTATTTTTTTCAGAGAAATAAAGTACAATATTGAAAAATTCCAAAGTCATGAAATAAGAGAGTGTGACAAAGTGCTCTTCTTCATTCGTCAAGGAAGTAGGCAAGAAGGCCAGGTTGGGGTAGAGTGTCTGTAGAGACCGGATCCGCCATGTTGAAAGCTTCCTTTAAGATCACATTGATACCAGATCCGTGATTGCCATACAAAGTACTCAGCGTTTCTGAAAGTACATTTTTCATGGCAGTGTTAAAGTTTGCAGCAGAGGAATTTAAGTTTCCTACAGCAACAAGTGCAATTATTACCCATGATAGAATAAGAATACATCCTACAAAGACTGCTGGAAATATTTTTCTAGAGCATGGTTCAGTACTGTGTATTATCCCAAGATACTGTGTTGGAAGTTGCTAGTATCTGCTACTGAGAGCATACAACTGCCTTTCAGAAAAAAAGTTGCTATTTTTATTTTGGTTGTAAAAGTGAAATCAGGCATTTAATGTTAAATGAAAACACTATGAGTCAATGAAACAATGAAAGGTAGTTGTTTTGTCCCTTCTTCTTGCTCGTATTTTTCATGCGAAGAGGAAGTGGTTATAAATGGACAGTGTCACCACCACAGGAAGTCTTTCCACCACGGTGGTTGGCTGCTGCCTCACAACACAAGTAAGGAGTTCATTTGTACCAAATGGATTATGCAACTATTCTTTACCTGAAAGATAATTCCTAGAATTTTTTCTGAGTACATTTGAAAAATTAAAATTTCCTAAGTGTTACATAATCATCTTTGATTTAAAAATGTAGAAGGATTGATGATGGATCATAGATGGCAGTTTGCTTGATGATATCTTATAGACTCATACATAGTATGATTCTTAAATTATAGAGTAACTCCTTTTGTCTGCTCAGAGTGAGTCTTGGGGTTTTTTAAAGGAGACTGCAGGAAGTATAGCATTTTAAGAGATCAGTGAGTGTTTTCTTGAATTTCTAGTCTTTGGATCCACTTCTTATTAGCAATAGTTATAATCAAATGGTTCCGGTGCATTTATTTTCAAGTGTAATTCCTTACATAGCTACAGTATTCAAGTATTTTTAAATAAATTGATTTTCTTGAGGGAAAAACAAATTTGATTTCTAATAAGAATTAAAATTCAGGAATGTTCTCTCTTAGATGGTACCTTATATTCTTAAATTAGCAGTTTGACTTAATTCTCAGAGCATCCTTATGAGGAAGGTACTATGGTTAATTTTGTTTTTTAAATTAAGAAAAAAGTAAGTAACCAGTAAGTGAGAAACTGGAATTAAAATTTGGGTCTGTCTCATTGCCCCGCTCAATGCCAAGTACTACCTTATATTCTATCTTCTGTTACATGCTTTCCAAATGTGTATAACTCATTTGGTATAGCTGGGTTTTTCTCTTTTCCTTTTACTAAAGTTCTTCCCAATCAATCATAACATCATTTTACCCACCTTTTCTTCTGAGACTGAGGCTTTTCTTCTCATTCTTGTCTCGTGACTGAGACTGTTATTCATGGGCTCAGCTCTGGACCTGAGATGTCTGCTTTTTGACTCTGCTTTGGGAGATGAATTTTACTCTTCTGCCAGATGAATTGCTCTGTTCCCAGTCACTGTCAAGTGTAAAGTTCTGAGTCTTTTATTTTTTCTGTGAATTAAGAATGGATGATTTCTAAGATGACGTACATATAGGTGAACAGTGTCCATGCCAAAGAATGGCTAAAAGAAGATTTAGTTGTTTTTAAATTTTCAAAAAGTCGTGCGTGGTGGTGCACTCCTATAATCCCAACACTCAGGAGGTTGAGGCAGGAGAATCATTACAAGTTCGAGGCCAGCCTGTGCTACAAAGTGAGCCCAAGGCCAGCCTGAAGTGCATAATGAGACCATGTCTCAAAAAGATAAAAAAATAAAATTTTTTTTTCATAGCTGAGTCTCTACATTAAATGTTCCTATTGTTAGGCAAACAACTCCAAGATAATCCCCTTTCATTCCCTGTTGCAATCAATGTTTACTTGCTTTTAAATTTTTGTTTCTTTTCACATCTAAGCTAATTCTACAGCAAAAGTTTGAAACTTCTGTTATAATCATTCTTACTTACAGACCTATATTAATGTCAGCTTTTAAAACAATCATATTTCAGGTACACATTTTAGGAGATAAAGTCATAAAAAAGGAAAATACTATGTTATGATCCATTTCACTTACCACTGAACTCAACAAAGAAACAGAAATGTGTTTAGGCCAGAGTCTTCTCAGCTTTAGTGCAGTATATCTGCTGGCCAAGATTGAAATCTGTAGACCACAGATTCCTTGAGGAGTCCTCTGAGGTTTGCTCTCATGAGACACCAATTCCTCATACCTTTGGTAAACAAATAACTTTTATCAAGAAATCTGGAAGGCTCCAGAATCAGGCCTTCTTTAAAACCATAATTTTAACTCCTTGGTTCCCATAGGCTAATAAAGGGTCAGACCAGAATAGATAGAAACTTGTGGAGAAGTGAGCACCTCAGAGTCAACCCAGCTCAGAGATTAGGAAAAGGTGCTGAGGATACAAAGAAATGATCTAACCCCAAAGTGATTGGTATATTACTTTAAATTTACATTTCTTTGTTTCTGACAGTCAAAGAATTATTTGGAAATACATTTTGCAGCTATCTGGCACAGTATGTGATAGGACCATGGTCATAAGTCTCTTGTTCAGTTGTTTATTCTAAATCTTTCTCCACATGAAATGATGCCACACAAGGGCTTATAATGCTGGACTGCATTCTCCGTCAACACCAGGATATGAAGCTCACTAGTAACAGAGAAACAAACCCGTATCCACCATATCAGTCAACTCTTGTAAAATTGATTTGCGTCTCTTCCATGGTAGAATAATATTCTATCAAGTGGCCATTCTCTGATTAAGGGGGAATACTACATTGGGAGACTGGAGTTGATTTCAAATAGTGCTGATTTTATGTATGGTAGAAACAAAACTTCGGTCATCCTTGTTGAGTGAGAATCTATGCTTTGGGTCCTTGAAGAGAATCTATCTTTGCCTCTATGGTTGCTTTGTTCAAGAGTCCATTGCCTCAGCACAGAGATTCCTTACGTCAGAAACTAGCTGATCCCAATTGTCAGATCCATTTTGTTTACTTGCTAGTTTACCTCTTTTCTATGTTGTATAGAGTTTGATGAATAACATCTACAATATAATGAGCTTTGAATTTTGTTTTTACTTCTGTAGAACCATACCCATGCCATTTTGCCTCTCCTTGCCCCTAGTGTTTTAATCTTTTTCTTTCTCTTTCCAGGAGACTGGTCAATCAGGCTTTGACTCACCCATGAGTTTCTTTTGTGTAAATTTATACATTGGGCCACTTATTTTATGTACCAAAAGGATGATTAGGTCCATGAAATGAAGACCTGCCAATTAAGATAATTTTTTCTAAATATTCTCTTTTATAGCTCTTTTGTAGCTCTCTAAATATCCTCTTTTATAAATGTTTCAGTAACATATCTACTGTTTATTTCCAGTATACCAAGTTTATCTATCCAGAAAATAACTTGACCTTTACTCTTCTCCATCAGCTGGTCTTAAAAGTTGATTCATGTGGCTACAGGTATGAGCTGAAGAAAGGCACCATTGCAGGAGTGATTCATTCACATCTATGGAGTCTGCATCATCTTTTTGTGAATTGCTAGTTATGCCTGATGTCCCCAGTTTGACTTAGACAGAATATTACTCTTTCTTGGGTTGGCTTGGCATTTCATGTTTGGATTGTACTACCTCCAGAGATCCAAGAGGTCATTAAATGTTCTGCTTCCTTTTAATGTTAAAAGGTTAAAAATGTGTGAATGTAATTTCAAAAAGATGGTTTCAGTCTTTCCTATATCATTGGGTCACTAAAAGTTTCACTAATGTTGTGGGTCTTTGTGTCTGTTTTTATCTTTACCCTCTCCTACCTCTGTGGCACATTTTCTTGCTAACATCCCCAAGATACTTCCAGTTCATGCATATACTGCCTGCACTTCATGCATATTGTTCATATATGAAAAACAACATGTGATAGTTGGAGTGTGTATGTGTAATACCAAGCTACTTGGGAGACTGAGGCAGAAGGTTTGAGTCCAGAATTTCAAGGCCAGGCTGGGCAACCTAGTAAAACACTGTCTCAAAGAAAAAGTGCAGGAGTGATATTCTGTCTCTCAACACAACATAGCAATAGCAAATCTTTCAATAGCGAATCTCACAGGTTGGAAGCAAAAACTGCAAAACAATTCATGGCTTGCTTTTTGCTTCTCTTTGTGATTTTCACAGGGGAGAGATCAAATCTCAGTGAAGTCCAACTTATTGTTATTTCATGGATTGTGTTTTGATACTGTATCTAGAAGTTAATCCCTAAATTTAGAGTCCATCTGGTATCTTCTAGGAATTTTTTAGTCTTATGTTTTACATTTACTTTTGTGATTCCACTTTAATTTATGTGAAAAGTATAATGTCTATGCCTAGTGTTATTTTACTTTTTTGTTTGTTTGTTTAGCATGTGGATGTCCAGTTGTTACAGCATCATTTATCGAAGACCTTCATTTTCCATTGTTTTGTCTTTGATCTTTTGGTAAAGATCAAACGATTATATTATGTCTTTTGGTCTACTTGTTTTTTCTTTAGCCAGTACCAACCTATCATGGTTGTTGAGGATCTATAGTAAATCTGAATTTGTGGCACCGGGGATTGAACTGACAACCTCGCGCCTGCCAGACAGGTGCTTAAGCCACTGAGCCAAACTCCTGGCCCTAGTAAATCTGAATTTGAAAGGATCAGTGCTGCAAATGTTTTCTTTTCTATTCAGGATAACATTGGCTATTCTGAGTCTTTGGTCTTCCTGTTTAAACATTAGAATCATTTTTTTTTATGTTCTCAAAATAGTTGTTGAGATTTTGATTTTGATTTAATTGAATCTATTCATGAAATTAGCAAGAAATGACCCCTTAACAAAATTGAATCTTCTGATTCTATAATAGAAAAATCTTTTCTATTTACTTCATCAGAATTTTATGGTTTTCTTCATGCAAATCTTGTGCATAGTTTATTAGGTTTATGCATAGATTATGTAAATCCTGAGGGAACACTGTGAATGATGTAGTCTCAAACTTTATTTTTCACTTGTTCATAGCTTACATAGGAAAAAAATTGGTTTTTGTATATTAACCTTGTAAGATAAAACCTTGCTATAACCCATGATTAGTTTTAGGAATTTGTTTATTCTTCCTGGTTTTCTACATAGACAATCGTGTCATCTGCAAACAAGAGCAATTTTATTTTTTCTTCTCAATCGGTATACTTCTTATTTTCTTTTATGTGGAGATAGAACACATCCATGCCTTGTGCCTGGTAGTAGTGAAAAGTTTTGCATTTCTCATCATCAGATGTGATGTTAGCTGTAGATTTTTCAGTAGGTATTTTTGTCAATGTGTGGAAGTTCTTTATTTTTAGCTTACTAAGTATATGTTTTTGTTCTGAGAAGATTGTCAATTAATTTCTTTCAGTTTTATAAATGCCACTCCATCGTCTCATAAAAATAAATAATAATGTTTATTTCAATAACATTTGTATACAATAGTTTATAAAAATATGTGGAATCACTGGTAAACAACTTTATGGTTTGCAAAGAGTTTCCATGAATATTCCATGAGACTCATGTATTACTGTCTCCATTATTCAAATGATTAAACTAAGGCACAGAAAAGTCAAGTGTGATAAGTTGAAATTGGATCTAAAATGTTTTAATTACATATAGCGTGTTGTATTAACTATATTTCTCAACCTGTATGAACATCATATCAAAATTTCTCTTGAAGTCTACTGTTTACCGTTGCCTCACAATTTGTCTCTTGACTCTCAGGTAAATCTGGGTACCAAAGAGTTAATGTCTTAGACCAGATCTTTTCTGTATAAACTTACGGGAAGTTCCCAGAAGAGGGTTTTTTTCTTTTCCTTTTTTAATTCTCAGAGGTCTACAGTCTAAGGAAAACAAATAAGTAGTATTTAGATGAAGTGGAGGTGTTTTCTTTGAAGGACTAGAGCATCTGGTTCAGGTAAGTGCAAGGAGCTAAAAATTCCTTTGGAAATCTAAACTTCAAGTTTTGTTATGCAATCTTTATCTTAATATGTGACTATAAAATAGAAGAGGAAGTGACTTTTTGGGGGTGTGTTTGTGTGTGTGTATGTGTGTGTATGGGTGCATGTATAGGGTAGATGGCATGGTCTGCAGATTAAGTAGAAAGATCAGTTATCATCTTCAAAATATACTTGCCCTGAGTTTGAGATTATGTGGTGGGAAATGGATAAGACATGGTCACACTACTCAATGATTTTCTTTTTCAATTTAGTAGACAGAGCTCCATTTATAGGCTGTTCAAATTTTTTTCAATAAGTATTACTTCAAAAAAGTAAAATGTATTAGTTCAGGAATGCTCGTCATTTGTAATGCTTTTCATACTTATCCTCCAAAGATCTACAAAATATAATATTAACTCATATTCAAGTTTCACCTGAGAGGAAAGAAATTAATTTCAAGGATGTTCTGTATTTGCTGTGGAAGACATGATTTTTCTGCTGCAATTTGTGGTTTAAATCTTACAGAATGAGGTTAACATGTCCTAATAGCTTTAGCCTTCCATGGATTTTCCTTCATCTTTTACATTTTTGCTATTTAAAAAAATGGAAATTATTAATTTCATTATTCTTTTTTATTTATGAGTTTGTTCAGAAGTCATACTCAGTATGGAGGGAATTTATATTGGTTATCTTAGATATTTGTATTTCTGGCAATTCATGCTGTTACTCAACATTGGGCCATGTTGAAACCTAATAACATTGCTAGAAATTCCAAGAATGCATGTCTTGTCTCTGAAAATACAAAAAGTGAACTTTTAAAATTACAAATCCTAAATGTAAAATCCTGTTTAATTTATTATGTAGGTTGATTTTTAATGTTTGCCTTCCAAAAGAATTGAGTGGTTTGGATTTTTTAAATTTAGAATTTCTTTAACAAGTTGGTCATAGTGATAAGGAACAAAATAATCCAACCTAGGTAGATAAGATGAACATGTACATCATACTACTATACAGCTTTAAAATTTACCTTGAAAAAATATGATAGCCTGAATTGTGACCCATAAGTGCTTAACCTAGGAAATATCACATTTGATGCAGGAGTAGATACATGGAGAAATAAGGATATCTAACTCAGAACAGTGTATTCATTGCTTTATTGTGTTCACACATTCTATTAGAAACTATCATGCAATCAATATTAATATTTATAGACATTGGTTTGTAACGGTATACTTAGATCTGTTTGACACTATAAATGTGCATACACATCAAAATCTACTGAAACTATATTAATTTTCTATATCAAAAATGCCGTTCAGATAGGTTACATAACTTGAAGCCAATCAAAGAAGTGGCAAGCACGTACACAAAATGTTCTGTTCATTTTTATACAGCTCTTGATGGAATGCACGTATTTACTCTTCTGTGATGTGTGCATTATAATCACTTACTTCCTCTTAGATTTAAGAGAAATTAGTCCATGAATTTACTTTCTAGCAGTTAATGTTTATCAAATAGTTTCAGTGATAATTATTTCAGAGAATTATTTGAATTTTTCATCCATGAAATTCAGGAATTTTGTGGCAAATAAAATTATCTGGGAAAACCTTCTGGATACTCTATTGATTCCATGAAAACAGATTTACTTTAATATTTTTTCTACATTTGATCAGAAAATGTGAAAACTCACCAATTTAGGATAAATTTTGAGAAGGAAATTTGTTATGTTGGAGAATATGAGTGTGTTTAACAATATATGGTACATTTGGGAGATTGCAGTTAATTAATATGCCAAATATTATCATGCACATGACATATGAAAGAATTCTCTATCGTAAAACTGAGTTTTATCCAAATGTATAACTATTTTTTGTTAATGTGATTTCAGATCTGACTCAAGAGCTCATATTGCTGCTCTTCATGCCTGTTCTTAACAACTCAGAGGTCAAACTTTTTCTTCTGATTGGAATCCCAGGAGTGGACCACGCCCATGTTTGGATTTCCATCCCCATCTGCCTCATGTATCTCATTGCTATCACGGGTAACTGCATCATCCTCTTTATCATAAAGACAGAACCCTCACTTCATGAGCCCATGTATTATTTCCTTGCCATGTTGGCTGTCTCTGATATGAGCTTGTCCCTCTCCTCTCTTCCTACCATGTTAAGGGTCTTCTTGTTCAATGCCATGGGAATTTCACCCAATGCCTGTTTTGCTCAAGAATTCTTCATCCATGGATTTACTGTCATGGAATTCTCTGTGCTCCTAATTATGTCTTTGGATCGCTTTCTTGCCATCCACAATCCTCTAAGATATAGTTCTATCCTCACTAACAAGAGAGCTGTTAAAATGGGACTAATCTTAGCCATTAGGAGCATCATTTTAGTACTTCCATTCCCTTTTACTCTAGGCAGATTAATATATTGTCAAAAGAATCTCCTTTCTCACTCATACTCTCTTCATCAGGATATCATAAAACTGGCCTGCTCTGACAACAAGATCAATTTTATCTACGGCTTCTTTGTTGCTCTCTGCACTATGCTGGACTTGACACTGATTGTTGTGTCTTATGTGCTGATCTTGAAGACTGTACTCAGCATTGCATCTCTGACAGAGAGGCTGAAGGCCCTAAATACCTGTGTCTCCCACTTCTGTGCCGTGCTCATCTTTTATGTGCCCATCATCACTCTGGCTGCCATCCATCGCTTTGCTAAGCACAAAAATCCCCTTGTTATGGTCCTAATTGAAGATATGTTTTTATTAGTTCCACCTCTGATGAACCCCATCGTGTACTGTGTAAAAACTAGACAAATTCATGAGAAGATCTTGGGGAAGTTGCTTGACATATGTGTGAGATAGAAACTTTAATATACTGTATAAACATTACATTATCAACCAATCAGTACCTTATGGCATCTGCTATGTGTTCAGGGCCATGGTGCTCATTATCTAGTGGATGTCTGGAGCAGGAAGAGTAGAGTACAATTCTATGGCAGCAGAGAATTTATAATAGAACTGGAAATAAAGCTTAAACAGGATATGAGAATTAGGAGAAAAATGATGTAATTCATACAGGTTTAATTTGTGTTATTAAAAGGAGATGAAATAAACCTTACATGTGATGGAATAGTTAGATAAAAGTCAGCATTTGAATAATGGATAAAATATGAGAATATAGATATAATTATTCTATTAGCAATTTCTAAGCTTCTCTCTACAATGTTTAATCTCTATATTATCAAGGAAGGGGAAAGTAGCAGAGCACACAGCACCTATGTAAGATGTTCTAGTAGGAACAGAATATATAATTTGGCAAATATTGAGTGACAGTTGTAAATTAAATGAGTGAACTAGGTATTGGAATATCTAAAAAGATTTGAAAAATTCAAATTTAAGAAGTATTTGAAATCCAGTTGAGTCTGTAAACAGACACCTAATGTGATAAGTCAAATTTTAAGGACAGTGTAGGAGGACCATGAGCAAGACGGATTGAATGTGGGAGAAACGAGGGGGTCATCAATAGGGGAAAGTGAAGTAATCATGCTGTGAAGCTGTGACTTTGGGGATGGGCAGAGAGACAACAAAAACGTTCAGTTTTCATTGTTATTTCTGTTATTATAAAATAAGTCTGTAATTTATAAGAAATTCACAAGTTCCACTACATTACCGAGAAATTTAAACTGATTTTACCGTTTCATATTTTTGATTGTGTAGTGTTTCCCTGTGTCTTTAAAATCAGACTTGCATTGTAACATTGTATTGTCTCCTTAGTGTAAAAAACTGAAAGGGTGAATAAGATCCAAAATGTACAATAGAAACAATTGGGCTGAGGATGAAGGAAAGGAGAAAAGAAAGAAGGTAAAATATTATATATGTGTAGTAATCTCTACGGGTTCATCAAAAAGGACAGTTTGTGCTTTCATTGTTTAATCATTTTTTCATGCCTATATCTTGTAATTTGAGCAACTAATTTGAAGATAAAAATATGCAATGTATTAACCATTATTGATTTATTATTTTGTTTTGAAATTCTGTATCATAGTTTTTATTCTTTTTTCATTATGAAATAAAAAACAAAAAGAAAAACAGAAACAAAAGCAAATACAGCTCTTCTAATATGTATTTTGAAATTAGATTATTCTTTATTAGCACATGCTGTTAGTACATGAAGTTTGCATTCAACTGGGGATTGGGCACATGTACATAATACAGTTAGTTTTCCTTTTCTTTTAATCCTCTTCCTGTTCCACCTCCCTCCCTCCTCCTCTAAGTCTCATTTCTCCATTTTCATTTTTGTTGGTAGTAATGGTCTTAGCTTATGTTCGTGATATACACTGTTTATGTTCATTGAGGTTATTAGGTCCCTGTACATGGCATATCTGGGTGTGGTGGCACATGCTTGAGTGTAGATGTGGAAGTAAATGTAAATATGTGTTTTAAACAAGGTTTGGCCATAAAACAGTGAAGACGCAACCTTACTAAGGTATATCTCTAATGCAATTTTCTCCCATTGGTTTCACTGCTGTTGTCTTGTTTATATTTAGGACATCTCAGTGATTCTCAATCATCCTGCACATCGAGACAAGCAATTTGTGTTTTCTAAATTGCAAATTCAACACACTTAAAATCCTTCAATAGCTATATTTGATGGTAAATTACAACTGTGAGTCTCTGGACATTCACAAAGTCTTTTTGTCATTTAACATTTGCTTTTTCCCCCTGCTTCTGTCAACAGTCTTTGTCCAGCATGTTAACTGAACAATATAAATCCAACTTGCTGTTACTTAACTTGCACCTAGACTTCTACTGATGGTGTGTTTTCTGTAAATAGTATTGTTTAGTTTTGTATCAATGAATTACAAGTTATCTTAAATTTAGTAGCTTGAAACAATACAGAATTATTATTTTCCTGTTCTATACATTAAAATTCTGACATGGATCTCACTGGGACATAATCGCAGCATGGGAACACAGGTATGTTTCTTTTTGGAGGCAAAAAACACTGAATTCATTTCCTTGCCTTCCCCAGCTTACAGAAGTCACTGCATTTCTTGGCTAATGGACACTTTCTTCCTTCTTCAAAGCTAGTAATATTACATGAGCTCCTTAGGCTTTCTTCTGTAGTCACATCTCCCTCTGACCACTGCTTACACATCTGTATTTGGGCTGGTTCAGAGTACAACTGATTACTTCACTGAGTGACCATTAAAAAGACTGTAAAGACAGGAGAATAATATGATAGCTTGTTCTCTTGCTGGTGGTTGATAATGAGTCAGCTAATGCTCAGACCTTAGCCGGGCTCATTGGATGGTTTCCCCATACAGTCTAGGCTTCCTATCAGTATGGTAACAGGTTCCAAAAGCATCAATGAGTGAGAGAGAAACAGAGATAGAATATATTGAGAAGAGGACAGGAGAAGAGAGGAGAGAGAGAAGAGGAGAGGAGAGGAGAGGAGAGGAGAGGAGAGGAGAGGAGAGGAGAGGAGAGGAGAAAGCGAGCTAAAGAGTGGGTGAAAAATATATTGTTTTTTGTAACCCTGTCTCAAAGACAATCAGGGTCATTTCTATAACTTTTAATTCATTTAGGCAGTTACAAAGCTTTAGTTAAAGGGAGAGAAGAAATAGATTCTATTTCTTGATGTGGAGTGAAAAGATTTTGGTTTGTATGTGTTTATTGAGTGGAAAAAAGTCACCACGATTTTACACATGCATGATATCATAAAGATAAGTAAGTAAGAGTACAATTAAGGAGGTAGTATCTCCAAGACTTGACCTCTTTAGTAACAAAAGGCATGGGTTACCCGATCTCGGATCTGTTTAGTCTTCACACTGTAGACAATAGGGTTCATCACAGGAGGAACTAGAAGATACATGAAACCCATGACCACCTGGACCAGATGAGGTGCCTGCTTCCCAAAGCGATGAATGACTGACAAGCCAATCATGGGAGTGTAGAAGAGAAGTACGGCACAGATGTGGGAAACACAAGTGTTAAGAGCTTTGAGTCTCTCAGCTCTGGAGGCAATGGATAGCACAGCACGCAGGATCAGTGCGTAGGAGATGAGGATGAGCAGTGAGTCCACACCCACTGTGGAAACAATGACGAACATGCCATAGATGCTGTTGGCCTTGATGTCTGCACAGGCCAATTTCATCACTTCTTGGTGGAGACAGTAGGAATGTGATAGCACCGGGGAGCCACAGTAGGGAAATCTTCTGAGCATAAAAGGCAGTGGGAAAATGAGTGCTATACTTCGGCCCAGAGAAGCTAGACCGAGTCTGCCAATGACTGTATTGGTAAGAATGGAAGCATAGTGCAAGGGGTGACAAATGGCCACAAAACGATCAAAGGCCATAGAAAGTAGCACAGAGGACTCCAGGAAAGACAAACAATGAATGAAAAAGAGCTGGGCAAAACAGGCATCATGGCCAATATCTCGTGCCCCAGCCCAAAAAATGCTCAGCACTGTAGGGAGTGTACAAAGGGATAGACCCAGGTCAGTCAGAGCTAGCATGGACAGGAAGAGGTACATAGGCTCATGGAGGGAGGACTCTGTTTTAATGATGAAAAGGATTGTGCAGTTTCCCAGGATGGAAACCAGATACATAAAGCACAATGGGATGGAGATCCAGATGTGCATGTGCTCAAGCCCAGGGACTCCACTCAATAAGAAGGTGGAGAACATGCTGCTGCTGTTACCCAGGGACTCAAGGTTCATTGTGTGTAGCGTTGAGGGGTAAGTTGGTTTCCCTCCAAAACCTTGAGATGAATTGTGGAAATACTTTTGATTGCACCTAGCAATGGAAAGAAAAAAATGTTACAATCAAATAGACCTGTACTGTACTGCTCCTTCAAGAGGCTGTTTAACTCTTGCCCTGGCTTCCTTTCAACATCTTTTTGAGGTAGTCTCAGAATTTCAGCAAGAAACAAAGACATAGAATTTTAAAGTGATTTTTCTAAGACTGTGCAATTTGTAAGAGCTAAATTTTTGAGCTGGGTATTCTACATAAGAGATATATGTTTTTCTCTGCTCTGGCCTCTGCATCAAACCAGCCCTCTTATGCTTTGTCTTCTCAATATTTTTTGAGTCCATGTCACAGTATTTTATCCAAGCTACTCTTGAGATCTTGGACTCAGGGTATTCTGTTGCCTCAGCCTCCTGAGTAGCTGGGACTGCAGAGCTCTGCCACCATGTCCAGGCTAGGACTTGGATTAGATTCGGTGGGCAGCACCTAGAAGAGGATCATGGGAGGAAGGGGAGCTCTGGTTCTCTGCCTTGGCACTGTGAGTCAGCAGTGCATTCCCCCACTGAAGGCCACCACCATTGTTGGGGGTCTTTCTTCCAAAGCAATGTTTCTTCTTGAGTTCTAGTAATTGCTCCATTTGCTCCGGGGTAAGAGAAGAGAACTTCTTCATTACTCGAGTTGGTCATAATAACTTTACCTACCCTCTATGAAAAGACTTTCATGGAACACTCCTCCAGTTACTCTTTTATACCTGGCCCCTTTAATGTTTCAACTTGTCTTTCTTTCTCTTACCTTACCTTCTTTTTCATCTTTGACATGTTTTCTTTACTTTTATTTTCTGTTTTGCTAACTTCTTCATCTAGATACAACCTTTAATCCAAGATACAAATCAATACTTCACTTGGCTCTTTCCTTGCTATTCTGACACAGAAGCCTGGCCTTTTCTAGGTGGCTCATAAATCTGCTCTTCTCACTCTGACTCCAGAGAGAGCTAGAGGTTGTGTGACAGCTGTCCGTGAAGCTCCTTCCTAACTTTTGGAGTAAAAATCAAAGTCCAAATTCTCTACTCAGGCAATGACTGACATTTCCCAGAAGCCTACGAATCCACCTGTTACGGATCTAGGTGACAGGAGAGACGGAGGCACTATTAACATAACCACATCCTCAATTTTAAGGCTGAGTCCACGAGAATCCAAGAAACAAAAAGCAATGATGCTGGGCTCCTTCTGTAGTTGAAGAAATAAGGACTCAGAAGTTTGGTTGGTGGACAAAGGCAACATGTCTATTAGGGCCTGCTGATTTCCCTCCTCCCTAGTGATAAACTCGGTGAACATTGAGCCCACAAAGAGCAGAGGCTTTGATTTGTTTACCTCTATAAAGCCAGTGCTTAGAATATGCTCAGTAATTTTTTTCTTACATGAATGATTTAAGTGTTAGTTGACTATTAGTAACTAGACACATGTTTTATCTCCTTACAAACCCTATGGATGATGGTCTATCATACTTCCATGTTATAAATGAGGAAGTTGAGGATAACATTATTATCATTTCTAAAACCAGTGAGACAAATACACAAAATGAAATTTGAAGTAAGAAATTTTTCTCAGAGTCCTGGCTCCTCATAGCTGTTATACTGATAATTCAGGGTCAAATCATAACAGTTAACATAAAATCATAATACATAAAAATTCTCATCCTGGATAGTACTGTGAATAAACTGGGGCTAGGGATGTGGCTCACTGGTACAGCACTTGCCGTGCATGAGGGAGACCTTGGATTCAACTCATAGTACCACACACACAAAAAATTCACCCTATCAAAATAACAAAAATCTTATAAGAATGTATATATGTATCTCCAAATATTCTTCTTGCTCACTGAAAATGCCAGTGACATTAATAGCCAGCGTTACTAACTCACTGTCCAGTTGAAGTTCAGTCGGCCTACAGTGCTGTGTTTCTCAAATTCTGCTATGGCCATGACCAGTGGTTACTACCTTCTTCATCATAATCAAGAAGAGCTTGATAAGGTTACCTGTTTGGGAGAGACATTAGTAATAGAACTCATTAAACCAAAGCAGAAAATGTTTTTGACATTAAAGTAAAGTAAGGTGTTAAAGAATAAGAGTCTTGGAACTTACTGTTATTATCTCAATTTGCAAACATGGAAAGAAGTTTAGAGAATTTACTAATGTGCCTAGAGTCATATGACAAATCATTGGCTGAGATGGAATTCAAACTTAAGTTTCTGGAACTTCAAAGGACATAAAGAAAATAGGGGGGAAAAGAAGTTCACAAATCAAGGCATCTGTAAGCTAGTCAAAAGTGGGTGGGGGTGAAATGACAAAGAATAGAGAGACATAGCAATAGTCTTTCCTTCCCACCTTTTGTTTGTGACAAGCTGAAGAGACTCTCTTTCCATTTGGAAATCAAGCTTCTTGTAAGAAAGAAAGGCAGAAGGAGAATCAGAGAGGGAATGATAATTAAAGTTTGGAGCAGGGAGATTTGGAATTAAAAGTAAGAATAATGAAGCGAGG
>RJWM01037063.1:0-17707 GCA_004363535.1 Dasyprocta punctata
GTGGAGAGGTAAAATGTTCAGAATAGCTAACACAATATTGAAAGAGGAGAAAGAGGAGCCAAATTTAAGATTCAACCATAAAATTACAATAACCAAGAGAATTTAGTGCTGGCAAAAGAACAGACGAATGCATCAGTGGAGCAAAATGGAGAGCCTAGATAGACTCAAATTACTCAACTGATTTTTTAAGAAAAGAACAGAAACATTATACTGGGGAAAAGATTATCTTTTCAACAAATGATTCTGAAACAACTGGACTTCTATATGCACAAAGTAAGTCTAGAAACAGATGTCATGCCCTTTTTCAAAGCGATTTAAAATAGATCAAACTTAGCCATAAATGTAAAGCAAAACAATAAAATCCTACAAGGCCCCAAACCTTATTAGAATAAACAAATTCAGTAATAATGCAGGATAAAATTCAACACACAAAAATCAGTTGTGATTCTATTGAGTAAAAACAAATCTGGAAGCATCACACAGATTTCAAAATATACTACAAAAGTATAGTAGTCAAAGTTTCATAGTACTGGGATAAAAATAAACATGCAGATTAAAGGCAGAGCAAAAACAGAATAGGAAGTCCAGAAACAAATTTATACATCTCTAGTCATTTTATCTTTGACAAGGATGTCAGAAACACAAAATGGGGGAAAAGTTAGTATCTTCAAAAATAATGTTTGGAAAGCTGGATATCCACAAACAGAAGAACAAGATTGACTCACATAATGGAGAATGGTACAATGAACTAGACATTACATTGTAATATCATTTTGAGATCATAATTTTTATCATTTTGGGTAAATATACAGAAGTGGGATTGCTGGATCATATGGTAGCTCTGTTTCTAAGGTTTAAACAGTAAGGAGGTTTTGAGGAAACTCTACACTGTTCTACCTAGTGGTTGCAGTGTTTATATTCTGACAAATAGTCACAAGGGTTCTAGTTTCTTCATATCCTTGTTAATGTTTGTTTTCTGGTGGGATTCTGTTTGTTTTTATTTTTTTATAATAGCCATCTTGACAGTGTGGGATGATATTTCATTGTGGTCTTGGTTTATATTTCTCTGATGATTAATGATATTAACCATCTCACTATACACCTGTTGGCTACTTGTATGTACTCTCTGGAATATACTACATTCTCAAGTACTTCAACTATTTTTGAATAAGTTTATTTTCATTTTTTGTTTGTTATTGAGTTGTTTGATTGCCTTAGGTATTTTGGACATTTACTCCTTAACAATGGATGATTTAAAAAATATTTCTCTAATTTTATAGATTGCCTTTTCACTTGATTTTTCCTCAGGATGTTTTTAGTTTGGTGCAATTCCACTTACTTATGTTTGCTTTTTTTGCCTATGCTTTTGGTATCGCATCTAAGAAATTGTGGTCAAGGTCAATGTCAATGTCATGAAGCTCTTCCTATGTTTTATTTTTACAACTCACGGTGTCAGGTGTCACCATTAATCTTTATCACCCTTTGAGTTGATTTTGTGGATAAAGGTCTTATTTTATTCTTTTTCATGTGGATATTCAGTTTTCCTAACACTACCTGTCGAAAAACTATCCTTTCCCCATTTTGTGTCCCCTGTACCTTTGTCAAACATTAGTTCACAATAAATGCATGGATTTAAAAAAAATTTGCTTTTAATCATATTCCCCATTGGATAATGTGTCTGTTTTATGCCAGCGTCATGCTGGCTTGAACACTATAGCTTTGTAGTGGAGGTATTTAGAAATCAGGCTGTATGAGGGTTTTGTTTTTGTTTTTGTTTTTGTTTTTGTTTTTGTAAAGATCATTTTAGCTACTTAGGGTCCTTTGTGGATCTATACAAATTGAAATCTTTTTGTAAAAAGTGACAAAATATTGATAAGGATTATACCATGTCTGCGAATCACGTTAAGTAACATGGACATTTAACATTAGTAAGTCTTTCAATACTTGAACATAGAAAGCATCTCTATTTTTTGTCTCTAATTCATTTCAGCAATGTTTTGTAGTTTCTAGTGTGAAAATCTTTCACTCCTTGGTTAAGGTTATTCTAAAGTATTTTATGATTTTTGATGCTATTATAAATGGAATCACTTTCGTTAATTTCTTTTTCAGATCATTCATTAGAGTGCAGAGACCACTGATTTTTGCATGTTGATTTTGTGTCCTGCAACTTTGCATTTGGATTTACTAGTCCTAATATTTTTTGTTGGTGTTCTTATGTTTTCCTATATATAAGATCATGCCATTGGAAAATAGATACTTTTACTTCTTGTTTTGTATTCAAGTGCTTTTTTTTTTTTTTTTTTTTTTTTTTTTTTTTTTTTTTTTTTTTTTTTTTTTTTTTTTTTTTTTTTTTTTTTTTTTTTTTTTTTTTTTTTTTTTTTTTTTTTTTTTTTTTTTTTTTTTTTTTTTTTTTTTTTTTTTTTTGTGGCACCGGGGATTGAACTCACAGACTTGCACCTGTCAGACAGGCGCTTAAGCTCCTGAGCCAAACTCCCGGCCCTCAAGTGCATTTTATTCCTTTTTATTGCTTGATTGTCTGAGGTAGTACTTCCATACTGCGTTGAAGAGTGAGCAATCTTTACTTAGCCCTGATTTTAGAAGAAAAACTTTCAGTTGCCCACAACTAAATATAATAGTGGCTGTGAACTTTTTGTATATAGGTTTTACTATGTTCAGGTAATTTTTGGGTCTTCCTAATTTGTTTTATTAAGTTATTATTATTAAATGGTGCTGAATTCAGACAAATGATTTTTCTATATTTACTGTGATGTTCATGTGCTTTTTATTCTGTATTTTGTTAGTGTGGTGTATTCCATTAACTAATTTTGGTATGTTGAACAATCTTTCTTTCTTAGAAATAAATCTCATTTAGTCATGTTTTTGATCCTTTTAATGTCCTGTTCACTCATACTTTGAGATTTTTGCATTTATGGACATAAAGGATATTGACCTGTAGTTTATTTTTCTTATAGTGTCTTTTCTGTCTTTGGTACCAGGGTAGTGCTGGTTTTCTAAAATGAAGAAATCAAACTTTGTTCTTTAATTTTTTTGTAAAATTTTAGAAATATTTGCAATAATCCTTTGTGAATTTGATAGAATTTGTGAGTGAAGTAGTCTGGGCTTTTCTTTGTTGAAAGATTTTTGTTACTGAATTAACCTTATGCTATGAGTCTTTTCAGATTTTCTGTTTCTTCATATTCAGTCTTAGTAGGTTGTATATTTCTATGGATTTATTCATTTCTTCTGGATTATCCAATTTGTTAGTGTATAGTTGTTAAATAGGCTTTTATGATCCTTTGTGTTTCTGTGGCATCAATTGTATTGACTCATTTGCTTATCTTATAGGATCTTACATAGTTAATCATCATATATATGGATGGAAAAAATGAGTCTGATGATAGAAAAATTAAAGGGGGTAGAGGAATGGTGGGGAAAGAATTGAAATGTGTTATGTACATGTACCAATTCCCTACAGTGAATGTAATCACTATGTACTGCACATATATCCTAATAAATGTGACAAAAAAGAAATTAAATAATAACAAATGCTGGTAAAGCTACAGGAAAAAAGGAATTGTTCTGCATTGGTGGTGGGAATGCAAACTAGAGCCATATGGAGATTTCTCAAAAAACTAAAAGTATGAATTATATTTGACACAGCATTTCTCCTAGTAGGAATCTTCCTCAAAGAGTTAAAGACATCATGTTGCAGTGATGCATGCATACAGGTGTTTAGAGTAGCACAATTCTGTCTTAGTTACTTTTTACTCATTGCCGAGACAAAATACCTGACACCCAAAATTAGGGAAGGAAAGATTTATTCTTACAGTTTCTCGGGAGTTTCAGTCCATAAGTTGGCTCCAAGGCAGCATGGGATGACGGGGCTACAGTTCATGGTGGCTATAAGCTGCAAGGCACGCTGGAAAGAGAGAGAGAGAGAGAGAGAGAGAGAGAGCGAGAGAGAGAGAGAGAGAGAGAGAGAGAGGCAGAAGCGGAAGCGCAAGAGGGAGACCCGCCTTCCCTTACATTGTATGTCGGTCGGCTCCACCCCTGGGCGGGTACAGCACTCACATTGCCAGACAACAAACCAATAACAAACCAATAACTCAGCCCCGTCAATATTTGCCAGATAACAAACCAATAACAAACCAATAACTCAGCCCCATCAATATTATATGAGGACTTGGGGGTACATAGCATATTACCCAATACAAAGTCATAACAGCTAAATCTTGAAAGCAGCTTATAAGTCCATCAACAGATGAATGGATAAAGAAAATGTGGTATTTACATACCATGGAGTACTACTTTACTATAAAGAAGGATAAATTTGAGTCATCTGTAGGAAAATGAATATGCTTTGAAATCATAATGTTTAATGAAATAAATCAGAGTACTAGACAAAAAATTGCAACAAGCCCTCTTTCTTTTCTAATTTCATTCTTTTTTCTTAGTCTAGCTAAGGTTTATCTGTTTTGATCTTTTCAAAACTTCAGAAATCTCAGTTTTGTTGACTTTTCTATTGTTTTCTTATTCTACACTTCATTTATTTTTGCTTTAATCTTTATTACTTCCTTCCTTCTGCTAAATTTAGGCTTTGTTCTTTTTCTAATTCCCTAAGTATAGAATTAGTCTTTTTTTTGAGATCTTTTTCTAGTGCAGATATTTATTGCTATAAATTAATCTCTTCATGTTGACTTTGTGATATGCAATAAGTGTTGGTATATTGTGTTTTTGCTTTCATTTGTCTCAAGATATTTTCTAACTGTACTTTCTACCTATTCTTTGACTCACTGATTGTTCAATAATGTGTTAATTTTCATATTTTTGTAAATTTTCAGTTTCTCTTCTACTGTACATTTTTAGTTGCACGGACCATGGTCAATTGAATTTGAGTCTTTTTAATTTTGGTAAAGCTTGTTTTGTGGTTTAAATTGTGATCTATCATGGACAATGTTCTATGTCCTCTTGGGAAGATTGTATATTTTATTCCTATTGGGTGGAATGTTTGGTACATATCTTTTAGTCTAACTCTAGTGTCATTCTTGTCCTTTCCTCACTGATCTTCTATTGAATGTTCTATCTATTATAGAGAGCAAGGTATTCAATTTTCCTAGTATTAACAATTTATTGTCTATTTCTGTCTCAGAACTGATTCTGTCAATGACTGTTTCATAATTTTAGATGTTTTGCGATTGGGCCCATATGTATTCATGATTATTTTATCTTTGTAGTGAGTTAAGCCTTTTATCACTATATAAGAGCAAATTTTATCTCATGTGACAGTTTTAATTGAAAGTCTACTTTTTCTGATCAAGTATGGCCATCTCTGGTTGCTTTTGCATGGAATATCTTTTCCTATTCTTTCACTTTTAGTTTACGTATGCCTTTAAATCTCAAGTGAATCTCTTTTTTTTATTTTAAAGATAGTAAAATCCAACAAAACAAAACAGAACAAAGCCAATGAAAACAAAGCAGCAAAATTGGTACAGAACTTCAAAGCAGGACACTAGAAAAACAACAGTAGCTACCATAGTATATCTTGTTATCTTCACAATAGTTGTCTATTCCATCAAGTATAGCAAAATCAAACCAAAATTAAAAGAGAATAAAACCAATCAAAACAATATTGAATATAGCAAAACAATCAGAAGAAGGCAAAACAGTGAGAACAATATTGGATTTTAAAGACAAGATAAAAGGGAAATTCTCCATATTTACTATATTGCATACTGTCATCCTCCCATGCTCAGACCGCTGGCCCCAGGCCTTCAAAATCAACAAAACAATACAAGCATTTAGTTGCTTTATGTACCTTGACTCAGCCTGTCCTCTGAACCAACTGGTTGCTTACAGGTTGCTTAAGGATTTGATTCTCAACCTGTGTAGGCTCACAGGAGATGTTGACTTTTCTCTTCCTGGAAGCCGTGGGGCTTGCACCAGAAAGGCTGGCTAGTTGACTTCTTGTTGGATTCTCCCTGTTCCAGCATGGTGGAACCTCAGGGGGTGCTGACTTTTCTCTTCTTAAGTGAGTCTCTTATAAGCAGCATATATTATAGTTGATTTAGATTTTTAAAATGCATTCATCCATTCAACTTTTCAAATTTGATTTACTTATATTTTTACTAATCATTGATAGATACAGACTTACTACTTCTAATTTGTTTATTTTTATTGTTCTGTCCTTAGCTTTTTTCTTTCTCTTTTGTCTTCGTTTTTAGTAGATTTTTTACAGTGATGTGCTTTTACCTCTTTTTCATTTTTTTTGTATCTCTTCTATAGATCTTTTCTTTGTAGTTACCATGGATGTCACATTATATAACTAGTAGTTATGCATTTCTATTTTAAGGTGATGAACACTTAAGTTCAGTCACTTACAAAAATTTATATTTTCATACCCTTCACTTTATGTTATGTATTTGTGTCAATTAAAAAGTTTTATTGATATAGTTGGTTTTTATATCTTTGTCTTTTACATTCTGTACCAAATTAAAAGTCCTTTATGTTGTGCTCTTATAATATCACAGTGCTCTGTATTTGTATACTTATCTTGGCCAGAAAGATTTATGTTTCTTATGCTTTTTCGCTTAGCATTTTTTTGCTTCATTTTAAAAGGCTCACTTTAATGTGTCTTGTCAGTTAGGTCTAGTGATGATGAATTTCCCCAGCTTTTATTTATTTAAGACTCTATTTGTTCTTCACTGACAAGCGACAGTTTTTGCTAGGTATTTTGTTGGTTCATAGTTTAAATGTTCCAACACTCTGAATATATTGTCCCACTCTTTCAAGGTTTCTGATGAGAAGCCCACTGATAGTCTTATGGAGATTCTCTTGCCTGTGATGAAATGCTGTTCCATCACTGCTTACAAAATTGTCTTTGTTTTTTGACAATTTGATTATAATGTGTCTTCATATAGACTTATTAATGAGCACTTTGTATTAGCTTATCTTTGAGTTTATATAATAAACACATATCATAGGTCAATGGTCCACGTACATATCACATTTCGATCTTTTTTACTTCTCCTTTATTGAACTGTATTAATCTTCAGTTTGTATGGCAAATGAATGTTTCTCAGCTCCTGTGTTGTCATATTTTGTCCTCCTGTTTTTGGAGCTATATGTTGATTGGCTTAGTGTAGAGTGTTCAAGTAATGAAAGAAAGTGAGCATTCTGATAATGGCTAAAGGAAATAGACTATCTACCTAGATCCATTGCTCCACATCAAAAATTACAATAATGGAACAAATTATAATAACTGCAAATAAAGAGCTGCTTTATAAAATTGTAGTAAGATGTTACAAGAAAGAGGATTTCTAGGTAATACACACAAACTTTTCAAGTTTTTTTTCTTTTTTTTGGATGTATCATATAGCATTAATCTCCAATGTGTTAGGTATAGCAGAGCAAATTAGGGAACATAAGATGTATCAGAGGTGTTTGGACCAGAGAGTTTGGAGTTTTCACAGACAGGCAGGATTCAAACAAGTGAAAAGGACAGAAGAAAAGAGTCCTAAGGCAGGCAGAGTGACAAGAAGGAGCCTATAGATACAGACATATGAGGTGCAGGGGAACATAAATGGAGAACTGGCCTGACATGAGAAGCCTGTGGTGGGATGGGGGGAGAGGGAGTGGCAGTAAGACAGGAAGGAAGGCATTTCATGGATCACTTTCAAAGTGGAACTTAACTGGGCTGGATTGAGGCTCCTTCAGGCCTGAATACATACAAATATCTGGTAAATGTGGCAGAGTGATGGGGGCTGAAGGAAAAAGTCTCCTTGGGATCTCTGGTCACTGCTGAGGGACAGTGGCTCATCACTTACTTTTTTCTGTCTTGTATTGTCAGCTTTTGACTCTTCATTGCTTCTTAGTCTTTTTCTGTCTTTTATATATATAAAAAATGCTTATATTTCCCATTTTTCAAAAAATAAAATCACATTTCAAACATATAATGATTCTTTTCCTGTCCAACATTTATTTTAACTCTGTCCCCACAATTAATATTTCTGAAGAACATTGTTTCTCATTAAAGGTCATTGTCTCCTATGAATTCTTTATTCCACTAAAATTTAGCTTTTTGGGGGTGGTACCAGAAATCAAACCCATGACCTAGCACTTGCCAAGCAGACACCACACCAATGAGGTGTATCTCTGGCCCCTTACTTTTGTTCTTATCACTACCATGAAATGATACTAGCTGAAGTCAGCAACAACTTTTTAGAGGAAAATCCAACAAACCCATTTCAGTGATAGTTCCATTTGTCCTATCTTCTGTTTTGTACACCATTCCCCACCCTTCTTCCCAGGTGTTCTCCCTGATGTCCTTTACTGTGACTTTTTTGGTTGTGCCTACTGACTCTCTCCTGGACTTTTCTCCCTCCATCACTTAAATGGAGGTGTTTTGTATATTTTGGTCCTGTGACTCATCTCATCTCAAAATATCCATTATACTTGGGAAAATGTATCTACTCCAGAACTTTCCTGCTCATCTCTATATTACTTATTCCCAAGTCCTTCTCCAGTTTAGGATCTTTCTCATCTACATAATTATTTCTCGTTGTGTATGTACCCCAGGCACCTCAAACCTAAGTAATTTAACTATCTCTTTTTAAAAATTTTCCTTTCTCGTATATTCACTTGCAGTGGATGGGAGGCGTCTGATAGTTATATTTGATCACAATTTTGAAATTTAGCCATTCTAATGAACATGTAGTGATTTCACATGGTTTTAATTGCATTAGTCTGATGACTAATGATAGTAAACTTCTGTTTTTTCCATGTGTATTCTGGTCATTCATATCTTTTGTGATGAGTCTATTAAAATATTTCTCCCATTTTTTCTGGTTTTGATTTCATATGAGTGCACTGTAACAGTTCTTTATATATTCTATCTTTGTTATAAAGATGTATTGTGACTATTTGCTGTCAGTGTCAGTCTTGCTTTTTTATATTTTTAATCATGAACAAAATATTTTTATTACGATGAGTCCATAATTTATCAATTTTTCTTTTTGGATTATGCTTTTGGTATTATGTCTAAGAAATCTTTATCTATACCTAAGTCCCAAAGAGACTGTCCTGCTTTCTTTTAGTAACTTTATAATTTTAGTAGTCATATTTTGGTCTTTGATACACATTAAGTTAATATTTGTGACCAGTGTGAGATTAGGGCTCATGTCATTCCCTCTAAAATTAATTTTACACTAAAAATAAATATTCAACATTCCATGTCATTTACTAAAAGATAATTTTCCCCTTTTATTCATCTGGCAATGTAATAAATATAATCAATTGGTCACATATATATGATCTGTTTCTGAATTCTGTGTGATTCTTCTTTCCACTGATTAATATTTCTATGTTTATGCTAATGTTCCACACTGTCTTGGTTACTTAGCTTTGTCTTAAATTTTGAAGCCAAAAGTAGTACACCCTCTAACTTTGTTCGCTTTTTATAATTGTTTTGTCTAATAAAGGATCTTTCCATTTCTGCTCAAAAATCGCTTTCTATCCAAAAACCCCATTGAGTTTCTAATAAGATTGCATTAATTCTATAGATTGATTTCAGGAGAACTAATGACTTTATAGCTGTGTCTTCCAGTCCATGAGCATATTAGATCTCTCTAATTATTTGTCTCATAGTTTTAAGTGGACATTGTGCATATCTTATAAATACACTCCTAAGTATTTGGTATATTTTGCTGTCTTTCATATAGTATTAACATATTAGTTAAAAGTTTATTTTCCAATTGTTTGTTACTGGATCTGTTTTGTCACTACTATGGATGGACAAATTTCTGTAAATACTAATGTTATTCTACTTTAGAATAAGTAGAAACTCATTTCTCTTCTTAGTGCAGAAGTCACTTCCCCATAATCTCCTTTTTATTTCCCAGATATTGGTACAGGTATTGATATAAACCAGGCACTCAATAAATTTTTCTTGAATGAAATGATCGCTCTTAAGATCAAACTTATTTGGGTTTAGGTTTCAAAAGACCATTAAAAAGCACTGAGTTTTTAAAACCCTGGGGATCTCATATTGTGGCCTATATCTGAACAGCAGAGTGAAATGATTTGACAATTATGCAAAATGATTTGAGAAATGTAGAATATTTTTCTATAATTGATTGGCATTCAAATTATCCATTGTTCATTTTAACAAGATAAGTGTCAAATCACATCCTCACTTGTGTTCTCTCAGAAGGAAAGCCTAAGAAAAGAGATTAAGGAGAAGAACCATACTAATTCCAAGGTGACAGTATTGCACTCCAGTGTGCAATATAGGAAACCAGTACATCTCAGAGCTACTGCACCATTCAGGGTAATGGAGTCTCAGGGTCACAAGGAACCCTAGAAAAAGAAACAACCCAAGAATTAGAGGGATCAGATTAAAGTGAGTTTCTCTTCAATCTTGTGTTTTCTTGGAGGTTGTTAGCAGATTATCAATTTATCTTAAATTACATGGAGAGAGAAGGAAGTTCTTACCTGTGTGTCTTTGTTTGTTCTGCTATAAAAACATACCAGAGACTTTATAATTAGTGATAGAAATTTGTTTCTCCTAGTTCTGGAGCTAGAAGCACCAGCAAGTGTGGTGACTGGTCAGGGGCTTATAACTTTCCTTCTACAATGTTGCCCTGTTGCAGCATTCTCTGGGTGGGATAAATGCTGTGTCCTCTCATGACAAAAGGGACAAGAAGGGAAAAGGGGACCAAATCTTGTGGGAAGCCTCTTTTATAAGGGACTTGATCCCATTCATGAGCAAGAAATGGTCATGACCAAATCAACTCCAGAAAGTATCACTTATTGCTGTTACTGCTTTGAGAATTAAATTTCAACATGAAATTTGGAAAAGACACAAGCTTCAAAACATAGTGTCTGGTGAGAAGTGTGATTATCTGTTTTTGAAGTGTCACCTGCTACCTGCCCTCCCCCCATAGCACATTCTATTTGGCCTATATAGTATTTCTAATTATAAAAAATTACAAATCTGAAAATTAAAAATGAATAATTAAAAAGCAATTATTCTTGATTTTTATCTTTTAACTGGCTAACTTTATTGATACATTTTACATATATACAATGATAACATTCATTATAGGGAACTTGTACCTTCACATGATATAATCTGATTCTTTCACTTTTTCACATTTCCCTACCTTCCCTTCAACCTCTTTCCCCCTCCTTATTTATAAAAGTTTTGCTTCCATATTTTTCTTTCTTTTCTCATTATTTCTTCTCTTTTTCCTTCCTTCCTTTCCCTTCCCCAGTTTCCCTTCTCATTTGAATATTTTTTTCCTATTTTGCAATATCTGTTATACATTTTGATCCTTATTTGCACTTTTGTTTTCTCACATCAGAGACACAATGTGGTATTTACATGTGTATCCAATTTATTTCACTTAAGAATTTGGCCTCAAGGTGCATCCATTTGTATAGAAATGTCACAAGTTTATCCTCCTTTTTGGCTGCTATTCCATTGTATAAACAAAAAAGCACATCTTCTTTAGTCACTCATCAGTTAGTGGGCATTTGGGCTGTTTCCAAGATTTAGCTATTGCAAACTGTGTTGCTATCAACAAGGGTGTACATATACCACTGTGGTATGATGCTTTTAATTCTCTCAGGACAATACCAAGAAGAATAGCTAGGTCGAATGGAACCTCTACTCCTAGTTTTTTGAGGATGCTCCATACTGATTTCCACAGATGGTGCACCAGTCTTAATGCCCACCAACAGTAGAGAAGGTTTCTTTCATTTCCACAGCCCTGCCAGCATTTATTGGTTGATTTCTTGATATTAGCTATTCTTTCTTGGATGACATAGAATCTCAAGTGTTGTTTTAGTTTGCATTTCTCGAATGACCAATGAGCTTCATATGTTTATTGACAATTTCTACTTCATCTGAGAAGTATCTATTCATTTCAAATGCCCATTTTTGGACTGGGTCTTTAAATATGGGACTATGATTTTTTAAATAAATTCTTTATATATTCTAGATAGTAGTCCTTTGTCTGAGGAACAGCTGGTGACATTTTTTTTTTACCAGATTGTGGGTTGTCTTTTTATCCTGTTGAGGTTTTTCTTGCTGTGCAAAAACTTTTTAATAAGATGAGATCTCAATTGTTGATTTTTTGTGATAGTGCCTATGTGATTAGGGTTTTGTTCATAAAGTCTTTGCCTACACCAATGTCTTGAAAGGTTCTACCTATTCTACCTTCCAGCAGATTTAATGTTTCTGCTTTAATATTCAGATCTTTGATCCATTTGGATTTTAGTTTATTGCATGGTGAAAGATAAAGGTCTAGTTTTAATCTTTGGCATGTGGAAAGCCAGTTTTTCCAGAACCATTTATTAAAGAGTCTATCTTTCTTCCAGTGTACATGTTTGGCATATTTGTCTAAGGTAAGGAGATTAAGTATGTCTGGAACTGTTTCTAGCTCTTCTAATCTGTCCCATTGATCCATGAGTCTTTTTGCCAGTGTCCTGCTATTTTTATCACAGTACCTCTGTAGTATAATTTCAAGTCAGGAATTGTGATGCTTTCTGTCCTGTGTTTGTTGCCCAGAATTGCCTTTGCTATTCTACGTCTCTTCTGATCCAACTGAATTTTAGGTTCCATTAACTAAGCCATTAACTAATGGATTAACAAATGGTCATCTTGGGACACCCAGCTGGACTGAGTCAGTGCAGCTTTGGGTGTGAAAGATCCACCTGAGGATTGTTGCCAACAGCATAAAAGAAGAACTGGAGGGAAAGATGGCATGCTGTTACTGGAAACACTTGTCCCACTGGTTTTCTTTATATGAATTGAGCTGTTCTCATCATCAGGGGAGTTCAGGTTCTCACTGTTGTTGAGGATGGCTGCTATTCTTTTTAGGGGAGCTCTGGTTCTTATCATGAGCACCACTTCTGGCTCCTGTGCAGATCCCTCAGCCTGATGGTATGGATCCTTCATCCCACTGGTGAAAACTTTTTAGCTTTCATCACTGAACCTTTGGGTCTTTCCAATGAAGATCCTTGTTACAGACTTGGATGAGACATTGTAATGAGTTCTAGGTCTCCAGCTGAACTCGTGGAGGACACTACCATAGTCTCTAGGTCTTCAGCTGGACTTGAACAGAATAGGCCCTAATCTGAATTCTTTGGGTCTCTAGTTTGTGGGCAGATCTCTTGTGCTCCTCTGCATTTGACATTTTAGGTGAATATTATAAAATAATTCTATAAATTATGTGTCCTGTATTGAATCTACTCCCTAGCAAACCCTGACTACAATAGATTGTTTTCTCTAACTCTCTGAGATATAATTGGGATTATATTAACTCTGTATAGGAATTTTGGAAGTGTGGCCATTTTCACTGCATTGATTCTTCCTACCCAAGAGCAAGGGTTATATTTCTGTTTTCTGTTATCCTCTTCAATCACTTTTTTCAGAATACTTTAGTTTTAAATGTAGAGGTCTTTTACTTTATTACATTGAGTCTTATGTATTTCTTTTTTTGGGATGCTATTGTGAAAGGTGGTTTTTCCCTAATTTCCTTCTCAGTGAATTTGTTATTTACATATAGGAAAGTTACTGATTTTTGAGTGTTGATGTTGTATTCACCTACACTACTGAATTTGTTTATTAAATCTAGAAGTCTTATAGTGGGGTTTTTGGGGTCTTCTATGTAGAGTATGATGTCATCTGCAAATAATGATATTTTAACTTCTTCCTTTCCTATTCTTATTCCTTTTATTTTTTTCTCTTGTCTAGTTTCTCTGGCTAATGTTTCCAGAACTATGTTGAATAAGAGTGTTGAAGGTGGGTATCTTTGTCTTTTTCCTGATTTTAGAGTGAAAACTTTCAGTTTTTGTCCATTTAGTATGATGTTAGCTGTTGGTTTGTCATAGATGGCTTTTATAAGATTGTTATAAACAACATCCATTCCAATTTTCTGTATGGTTTTCATATGAATGGGTGTTGGACTTTGTCAAACACTTTTTCTACATCTATTGAGATGGTCATATAGTTTTTGTCCTTTGCTCTGTCAGTATGGTGAATTGCATTTTTTGATTTACATATGTTGAAGTGTCTCTGCACCCCTGGAATGAATCCGAAGTGGTCATGATGTATCTTCTTGATAATTTGCTGTGTTCTGTTTTCCAGTATCTTATTGAGAATTTTTACATCTATGCTAATTAGGGAACTTGATGTGTAGTTCTCTTTCTTGGTTGGATCCTTCTCTGATTTTAGTATCAGGGTAATGCTTGCTTCCAGGAATGAATTTGGAGTTTGGTTCTCTTTTATTTATTTTTTTGAAAGAGTTTGAGTAGTAGTAGTATTGGGTCTTCTCTAAATTTCTTGTAGAATTCGGCAGTGAATTCATCAGGGTCTGGGCTTTTCTTTGTAGGTTTTTCATTACATCTTTCAGCTCATTGACTGATACTGGATTTTATAGAATATTTATATTTTCTTGATTCAGCTTTGGTACTTCATATGTCTCTAGGAATCTGTTCCTTTCTTTTGCATTTTCCATCTTATTAGAATACAAGTTCTCAAAGTACATGTAAGTGATCTGTATTTCTGCAGGATCTGTTGTGTTTTCAAACTTTTTATTCCTTTTTATTCCAAACTTTTTATTCCTTTTATTCAAACTTTTTCTTCCTGGATTTGAGTCTTTTTTTTTTTGATAAGATTGGTTAAGAGTCTGTTGATTTTATTTACTCTTTCAAAGAACCAACTTTTGCATTCTTTGATTCTTTGTATTGTTTTCTTAGTCTCCATTGTATTGATTTTTGTTCTGATCTTATTAATTTTCTACCTCATACCAGCTTTGGGGCTGATTTCTTTTTCTAGAAGCTTGAGGTTTCACACTGTTGTTTATTTGAGCTTGCTCTGTTTTCCTTATACGAGTATTCACCATTATAAATTTCCCTTGTAGGGCTGCTTTTGTTGTATCTGGTATGTTGTATTGGCCTTATTGTTTAATAGCAGAAATTATCTAATTTCTTCCTTAATTTTATCTGTGATACATTGGTTACTCAGGGTGGTATTTAATTTCCGTATCTTTATGAAATTGTTGTGGTTTCTTATGCTATTGATTTCCAATTTGATTGCACTATGATCTGATAATATGCATGGAATAGTTTAAATTCCTTTGCATTTATTTCAGTATGTTCTGTGATCCAGTATGTGGTCTGTTTTGGAGAATGTACCCTGTGAAACTGAAGAATGTGTATTCTAATGTTGTGGGGTGGAATGCTCTAGACATCTACTAAGTTCATTTGTTGAAAAGTTTGGTCCAATTCTATTTCATTGTTGATTTTTTTTTTTTGTTTAGTTGGTGTATTTGTGACAGTAGGGTAGTGAGGTCCTCCATTATATTAGTGCTTATTTGATTTTTCTTGCCCATTAGTATTTAGATTTCTATATTTAGGTTCACTAGTATTTGGTGCATATATATTTATGATTATTATCTCTTTCTCTTGAATGGTTTCCTTTATAAGGATGTAGTGCTCTTCTTTGTCTTTCCTAATCAGACTTGCCTTGAAATCCACTTTGTCTGCAAGTAGAATAGTTACCCATTTCTTTTATGTTCCTGTTGCATGAAGTGTTGTTTTCCATCCTTTGCCTTTAAGTCTATCAATTTCTTTTTTAATTACATGTGTTTCTTTGTTTCCCTTAGGAAAAATAAACCTGTCTCCATTTGTGAAAAGCATGATTGCTTATGTAGAAAATAACGTAGATTATATTCTTTACAAAAAATCTACATAAAAATCAATAGAACAGACAAACAGGTTTAGCAAGGTACAAGGTCACAAAGCCACATACAGAAATCTAGTGTTGGCCTATATACAAATAATGAACAATTCAAAAGTAAAATTGTAAAGGCAAAAATCACATCATAAAAAAGCTTAAAGTAACATTATTGTATAAATCTACCAAAATATATTCATTATCTGTATTCTAAAAACTATAAAACTGATCAAAATTGCTCAAGTACAACCTAAATAAGTGGAGAGAGACTATATATGTGGATTGGACAAATATCAAAACATTTATTCTCCCTAAACTTATCTATAGATTCACCTCAATGTCTATCAAAATTTCAGCAGAATTCTTTTTTTTTTCTTTTGTGAAGGGAGGCGTTGAATTTACTTCTTGACAGGCCCTGTGGATAACAAAGGAGGCCACTGTGCTTTTTAAAAAAACTATCTTATCTCTTTTTTATATACATATACATAAACATATACATAGTTTTTCTTTCAGTTTGTCACACAAGTAAAACAATACAATGCTTACACATGTGTGACTTATTTATTTTACTAATAAGTATGTTCCAAGGCACATCCATTTAAGTATAAAGGGTCAGTTTATCATTCTTTATAGCTGGGTAGTATTCCATTATATAGAAATACCACATCTTTTTTGTCCATTCCTCAGTTGATGGGCATTTAGGTTGTTTCCAAGATCTGGCTACTATGAACTGTGCTGCTACAAACATAGGTGCACATTTATTGCTGTGGTATAATGTTTTTAATTCTTTTGGGAAGATACCCAGAAAGGGAATAGCTAGGTCAAATGGGACTTCCTAGGTTTTTGAGGAATCTCCACACTGACTTCCACAGTGCTTGCACCAGCCTGTATTCCCACCACCAGTGGAGAAGGATTCCTTTTACCCCAGAGCCCCATCAGCACTTGTTATTGGTTGACTTCTTAATACTGTTATTGGTTGACTTCTTTTTGGGGTAAGGTGGAATCTCAGTGTTGTTTCAATTTGCATCTCTCAAATGACCAATGCTGTTGAACATTTTTTCACGTATTTATTTGCTGTTTGTACATCTTCATCTGAAAAGTCAGTCTGTGTTCATCTCAGATTCCCATTTTTGGATTGGGTCTTTAAATCTGGGAGGATTGATTTTTTTGAGTTCTTTATACATTCTCAATAGTAATCCTTTATCTGAGGGACACCTGGCAAACACTTTCTCCCACATTATGGGAGAAAGTGTCTTTTCACTCTGTGTTTTCACTTGTTGTGCCAAAGCTTTTCAGTTGGATGAGATCCCATTTGTTGATTCTTTGTGATAGTTCCTGCACACTCTGTCTTTTATTCATAAAGTGCCTACACCAATGTCTTTGAGAGTTTTACCTACTCTGTCTTCCATTCAGATTTTAACTTAGTACATGGTGAAAGATATGGGTCTAGTTTTAATCTTCAGCATATGGAAAGCCAGTTTTTCCAACACCATTTGTTAAAGAGGCTATCTTTCTTCCAATGAATGTTTTTGGCACCTTTATCAAAGATAAGGTAGCTTAGTGTGTCTGCAGTTGTTTCTGCATCTTCTAATCTATTGCATTGATCTTCAGATCTGTTTTTTTGTTTTTTGCCAGTACCACACTGTTTTTTTTTTTTTTTTATCACAGTGGCTTTATAGTATAATTTCAAGTCAGGAATTATGATGATCCCTGTCTTATCCTTGTTTCCTAGGATTGCCTTTACTATTCTAGGTATTTTCTGGTTCCAGATGAATTTTAGGATTGTTTTCTCTAATTCTGTAAGATATGCCATTGGAATCTTGATTGGGATTGCATTGAATCTGTATAACAGTTTTGGAAGTATAGTCATTTTCACTATATTGATTCTTGCTACCCAAGAGTGCAGGATATCTCTCCATTTTCTTTTTCTTTTTCTTTCTTTTGTGGCACTGGGGATTGAACTCACAA
>RJWM01037064.1:0-17704 GCA_004363535.1 Dasyprocta punctata
AATATCCAAAAGTAAAGACACCTTTTATCAACAGGTGAGCAGATAAATGAAGTTTTCCGTGAGCACACAATGGAATATCACTAGGCAATAAGAAGAATTAATGAGGTGCTGGGGATTTAGCTCAGTGGTGTAAGCACCTGCCTGGTGAGAACGAGGCTATAAGTTCAATCCCTGGTACCAAAAAAAAAAAAAAAAAAAAAAAAAAAAAAAAAAAAAAAAAAAAAAAAAAAAAAAAAAAAAAAAAAAAAAAAAAAAAAAAAAAAAAAAAAAAAAACGAAGAAGAAGAATTAATGAAGTATTGACATGTGCTACAATAGAGATAAACCTTGGAAATGTGAGGCTAGACAAAAGTCAGATTGTGGTGCTTTGCTGAACTGTGCATACATTTAAAAAATTTCCTCTGGTCATGAGACTGAAGTGCAATCTATTAATGCACTTATCAAAGGTGACGTTCATGACACCACCTTTCCGTTGGGCTGAGAATCACTTCATATAGTGTAAAATTCATTGCCCAGGTAGCACCCTGTCTGGTATCTCTAAGTTCAGTAAATCTGATATGGTCTGCTGTCCAAAGGGAAATTCGTCTCATTGGCTGGCATTTCTCAGGATGCTTTCTATTCACTAGTTTTTGACTTAAAATTGGTGCAGTTTGTTAATAAGATGGGTTTGGACCCAGAGCTTTAACTGGCTGCGATGAAACATTGCTCTCCTTGTTGGCTACAGTAATATGCCACTTCACATCATACCTTTGGTGGCTTCTGATTAAACCTCTTGTGTATACAATCTGTGAATCACTCACTGTGATCTTTTTTTAAAATTAAGCTTATTGGTACATTTTAGATATACATCATGGATAGCTAAGATGACTATACTACTAATTCTGTTCTTGAAAAAGAACACTTAATACTTATATGATTAGATCAATTTTGCATGTCAGTATCTGGTAATCTAAGTAACCCTTCTGAATGTAACTATGAAATATTGCAACCATTGTTAAATTCCTATCATCTTGTTTTAAAAACCTATACTGTTATTGTTTTGGGTTTGTTGTTATTTGTTTGACTCTTTTGCTTTTTTTTCTTTTCTGTTTCTTTTTCTCTTAAATAAATAAATAATAAACGTACATCATGATCATATTCATCATAGAGAATTTGTGCTTGTGTGAAATGGGAAGAAATTGTTCGAATGGAAAGAGGAGTTAAGGAAGGGAAAAGGGTAAAGGAAGGAAGGGAAAAGCAAAAAAAATAGATAAAAAAGGATAAATTGGAAACTCATTGCATTCTAATTCAAAGATTTATTTCCGGAACAGGGATTGGGCCTGGCCTTGATCTATATACATGGTAACACCTTTCTAGAAGTTGAGATGAGCAGACTGAATATCCCAGTGCAGTGTTGGGAACAGGTGCGGGTTAAGATTTCTCTGAGCGTTTTCACATAAAAGCCATTGTGTCTATTACTCTCCATAAGCCTGGAAATAGTGGACGTCAAAGACTCAATCTAGTTGTTCAATGTCTCAGGTCAGTCCAAGCATTCTTTTCTAGAATTATCTTGTCAACAGCAATTCTTTTCCTACCTTTTGAGTACTGAAGTGATATAGACTTACTTTCTAATTTTCTCCGTGAACATTCTATTGTTCTTTTCAACATCAAAATGATTCCACTTACCCAGTGGCTCCTGCCTGCCTAGAGCACATAATTCTCACATTCCTATGCTATTATATAATTTAATTTATAAATTACACACTTATGTAAGTAATCTGTGTAATTATTTATCTCACTTCGCACATTATTGCTTTAACATAAATACATACCTAAGCCTTCTACTTGCCTGGGTTTCCAAGACGTCTGCTGCACACAGTCTTCTGAACACCTAAGAACTCGCCGTGTTGACATGTTATTAAACAGATTTCCCTGTGGCAGACACAGTTGTAATAACTACTGATGAAATCCTGTAGAATGTTGATGTATTGAAATGTGTTTTGAGAACCACATTTTAGATTTCAAATTTTATTGGAGATGTTTTCAAACTCAGTGTTAACCATAAAATTGATGACAACATGATGGATGTTGTATTCTTATAAAAGTTCCTTTGTAGAGTTATTAGAAATTCTCTCTCCTTAGTGTGTCTTATATTTTTGTGGTGCTCAGTGCTATGCAAACAGGGATTTAAGAATACAAACAACTGCATGACCAATCTCAAATAAGCTGACTTAGAATGCAGATCAATAGGAATTAAAATAAAAGGGTACCCCTTACTGTGTGGAGAGCTCCCTCAGCATTCTATTTGGATTTACTGACCACCCGGAGTTCACATCTGTCAAGCTTTAGGAGAACGTGAGCTGCTCTGATGGAAAACATAAACTTTGTCCACATTCAGTATTTAGTTACCAGTCTGTTCACCATCCTGTCTACCTTCACCCTCAACAGACAAGTGAGGCAGCATCAACAGCTGCTTGCTGTATGACCCCGCAGAATAACTGGTCTCCACGGAGGGGATCATTGGTCTGGGAGATAATCAAGGTTTAGAGAAGAGATACACCTAGACAGTGTCGTGCTGCAAGTTAGCATTCTGATTCTTCTCCCAATGCCCTGGTCTCCATGCTCCTGTAACATGCCGGTCATATTCTGATATTGCTGCTTCGATACTTATTCTTTTTATGTACATGCAATATTTTTTCACAGGTAACTTTTCCTTCACGTTAACATGGCACATTACTAGAGCCCACATCCTAATTTTTGTGTAAGCCAGTGTAACAAAGTTATGTGAGTCAATCTCAGTATTATTAGAACCCAGGGCTTGAAGCTCCCACTAACTTTTGCCCAGCCCTTGCAGGGAGTGGCTGGCTGTCCAAGGGTAGTTGCACAACCTATGGTTGAGCGGCTAACAGCAGTCCTTTCGCCAGCAAGGACATGTGCGCTTGTCCTGAGCAGCGCCATGGCTGGGGTAGAATCCTTCCTGAGCACACTTGCAGAATGTGATGCCCTCAGGCCAGAAGTCAATACAGAAAGGGGCTGCTGGGTTCTACCAGGTTTTGTTTTTCTCATATTGTGAGATCAAGAAAATGAAGACCTCAAATGAGCAGGTTAGCCCCTCAGTAACACGCTTGTCTGCGGACATCTACGCAGCAGTTACTAAAGCAGACCTGTGCTTTCTAAAATGTCTCCCCACCAAGGTCTTGGCACCAGATGGCTCTGATGTCAGAGGGTTTGGTAGGGAGCTCGTGGACAGAAGAGCAGGAAGACATCAGGAAGATGCAACCCCATGGCTTGCTCCCCTTCCAGCTGAACACAGCTCTCCCTCAGAGGTAAAGCGGTGGGCTGGGTTGCAGTTGGGTGATCATTCACCCAACCACCGATGTTCAGTCTGTTAGGGGCCAAGCACTAAGCCTGGATCAAACACCAAGTCCTGGATGGCACAGACAATACCAGCCCTCAATTCCAGATACAGGCATTGCCCTGGGGAGAGGCTCCACAATCACACAAATGACTTCACAAACGTGGTCACCACAAGCTCTCCTGAAGGATGCACACTGCGTCGCGAGACAGCCCACAGTGTACCAAGCAGAGACTGGGGTGCACAGTGCCCACCAGGGGAACACTTCTTAGCCTGGACTTGGGGTAGGGCTGAATTGCCTTGGGTTTTGATGAGGAGGAGAAGGTATTGCTCTGACAGCTCCTAAATTTTGGGTCTGTTTCCGCCATGACGGCTCCCTGGATTGGTCACATGTGGGTGGCGTGCCAGTCCTGACCTCACCATGCAGCTTTGAAACCTGTGAGGCCTGGGGCTTCGAGCCTCATTTCTGCTCCGTGGTCACAGATGCCACCTCATTCCTGGAGTCTGGAGCTGCTCCAGGCTGCCTGCCGAGGACGCAGTGACATCATGGCCTGATACTGGGAAATGCCGAAAAGCACCTTTGGGATTCTTGAGTTGCCCGAACGTATTTGGGCACAGTTGTGAGGTGTTGTGTTGTTAGAGAAAACACGTGAACTTCTAAAATTGAAGCATTTCCTCTGGTTGATAAGCTGAATTCATTCATCAATTAGACAATGCATCCCATGCAGTGAGGAGAACGACAAGTAAATGAAGCAAACGCCATTTCAAATAAGAACACCAGGTATTTTGACATCATTTCGTAAGGAAACTAACCAGCTCCAGATTGGGAATAAGGTGTCACGGCGCTGTGCCCTGACCCTTCTTGCTCTGGCCTTCGCAGGCTGTTGGCTGTGTTTAGGGTCACCTGGGGCTGTGTGGACTGAAGTAAGGCGGGTGCAGTGTAGAGGACCTGCTTGGCAAAGCCTGGAGGGAAAGAAGTTAAATCAGAGGCAGAGCAACCCTGGGGACAGCGGGAAGATCCGTGGAAACACGTGCTTCAGTGTGCTTCACATGAGGTAGCAACTAGGATCCCCTTTTGAAATCATTTTAATTGAAATTTGAAACTAAAAACAAATTATCATTTACAGTGTCACCTGAAAAAATGAAATCGGTCTCAGTCTGCAAAATATGTGGAGGATCCACGTGTGGAAAAATACAAAACTCTGATGAAAGAAGTCCGAGGCGAGGCTGGGGCTGAAGCTCCGTGGGCGAGCACTGGCGAGCATGCGCGAGGCCCGGGTTTGAGCGCGAGCGCAGCGAAACAAAGCTGACGAAGAGCAACTTCCAAGACTAAAAGCAACAGGAAGATAGTGTGTGATTCCAGATTAGAAGATTCAGTCTTAGTAAGATACCAATCCCAGTTGAAACAGCAGCAAGCCATTAAGTGGTATTCGTGCTTTGTCATGGAAATCTGATTAGATAACACAGAAAAACCAAGGGTCTAGAATAGCCAACGCAGACCCGAAGTAAAAGCTGGGAGACTCAGGGTCACTGACTCCAAGGTCAACCATGAAGCGACAGCCATCATGGCAGTGATGCATTGGTAGAAAGTTAGCATGTAGAAAAATGGAGCACAATGGGAAGCACACAGAAACTCATGAGAAGATGTATGGTTACTCTCCCACAACAAAGCAAGTGGAATTCAAAGGAGAAATACTCATCGCAGCAAGGAATGGACTGGGGGCTGGGGTATAGCTCAATGGCACAGCACTTGCCTGGCAAACCCAAGGTCCTGAGTTTGATTCCTGGTACAAAAAAATTTAATTAAATTCAACACCTTAATTTTTTAAAAAAGAAAGAAATGGACTGGGAAGAAGTGGACATCTATATCAAAAACAAATTTAAATTTTTTTTCGGTAAAAATGAACTCAAATGCATTAAAAATGAAAAACAGTACTATAAAAGTACAAAGGATAAAGTCAATGTCCTTTTTGATTTTCTGATTTTTAGAGACAATAAAAATTCATTTTTTATAATCATATATATCACATCACATATTATCATGTATAATAACTTGGAAGATAAAAAACTAGAAACAGCTTTGTAAAAGATCCTGTTAGAAAAATGAAAAGACAGAAAAATTTTATTTCCAGAAGACATATTCTTAACAAAATATCCAAAGATTTCCTAGACCCAAATGATAAGAAAATAAACACCCCAAATAAAAATTGAACAAAAGACCTGAATAGATTTTTGACCAAAGAAGATATGGATATGGCAAAAATAATAATAATAATAATAAAAATTAAAAAAATAAAAAACATTCTCAGCATCCTTTTATTGGAGAATATTCATTGAAGCAACCAATACTTTATTTGATTTTATGGGCTAATTCCGGTTCTGTTGATTATTCCTCTTGCTGTGAAGAACCATTTTCGTTTGATGCATTCTTACTTATTTAACTTCGCTTGTGTGACTGCTCTCTCTGGGAACATATTTAAGACATCACTTACAGCAGCAATGGCAGGAGATTTCCCCCACTTTCTTCTAGGAGTTTTGCAGTTGTAGGTTTTGCATGTAAATCTCTAATCTACCAGTCTTGGTCACTTTCTCACTGCTGCTGAATACAATACACAAAACCCAGGTAAGGGAGGAGGGGTTTATTTTAGCTCAGGATTTCAGCGCATAGTCCAGTGATTCCAAGGCTGGAACAAAGCAATGGAAGGGCCTGGCCCAGGAAAGCTGCTCATACCATGGTGGCCAGGAGAGAGCAAGGAGATGAGTGGAGAGGGAGAAATGCTTTTCCGCGTCACATGTTCAGCGACCTGCCTCAAACTAGATCCCATCTTCTACCCCAATGTGAGGCCCCCACTGTCAGGTCACCTTCCAAAACCCCTGCCTCTGAGGGCATGAGAGTCTTGGGGGGGGGTCATTCTTGATCTAAACTATGTCATTACCTTGAACTAAGTTCCTTTGCATGGCATTTGATAAAGTTCCAGTTTTATTCTTCTGCAAGGGAAATCCAGTTTTTCAGTGACATTTATAGACAAGAGCATCGTTTACCCCTTGAATATTTTTATCGCCCTTGTTAAAAGTTGGTTTTACATACATGCACAAATTTATTTCTGGACTCCTTATCATGTTCTCTTGGTCTGTCTTTACACCACTATCATACTGTTTTAATTATTACAGCTTTGCCTGAAAACCAAGCAGTGCAGTGAATTGAGCTTGTCCTCTTCATTTAGACTCCTTCAGCTATCAGATGTTTTCTGGTTCCTTATAATTTTAGGATTTCTTTCACTTCCATTAAAATGTGCCACTGGAATTTTGATGGTGTGAGCATTGAATCTGCAGATCATTTTGAGTAGCATGGGCATTTTAACACTATATCATCTTTCAATCTACGAGCACATGATGGTTTGCCATTTGCTAGTATCCTCTTTAGTAGAAGACAAATAGTTTCCATGTAAAAATCTTTCACTTCCTTGGTGAAGTGTGTTCTCAGAAAGCTCATTGTTAGTGTACATAAATATAATCGATTTTCAGTGCTCATTTTGTATCCTTCAACTTTACTGACTGTGACTTTTTCTGGAAAACATTTGTGGTGTTTTTAGGTTTTTCTGTATGTAAAAGTACGGCATCTCCAAACACAGACAATTTGAGATGCTAATGTAACCTATCAGAATAGCTGTAGTTCAAGGAACTTGACAACACTAATTGCTGTTGAAGATGAAAAGTAACAGGATTTCTCATTCATTTCTGGTAAGAATGAAATGATACAGCCTCTTTTGAAGACTTATGTTAGGTTTATACATAGCTAAGCATTGTCTTACCATATCACCCAGAAATTGCAGTGTGGGTGTTTACTCAACTGATTAGAATACATACACACACATAAAAACGTGAAGGAAAATGTTCATAGCTTCCTATCCATAATTTACCCAAATTAGAAACAACTATTATAACTTTATATAGCTATTGAATAATCAAACTATGGCTCATGCATTCAATGAAGTGATAAAACTAATTGAACTACCAAGTTGTGAAGAGACGGGAGAGGACTGTGAATGAATAGGTAAATGAAACGAACTTGAAAGGGAGCATATTGTGTGATTTCATTTAGGTGATATTCTGGAAAAGGAAAAAGTGTGTATGTGAATAAAAGATCAGAGGCTAGCAGGATTAAGGGGTAAGGGTTAAGGGTTAATAGTGAAGCACAGGAGCTTTCTTTAGCAGTGACACTACTTTGTGTGACATGATAATGGTGAATATGTGACAGTGTGTGTTTGTGAAAACCCTAAGAACTCATTGCATGCAGAATAACTAGTAACATGTGCCAATTTCTAAAGATTCATATAGGAGATAGGTGCACCTCCTGGTGGAATACTGAGTGAGATAACAAATACCCCATGTCTCTATGCCTTAGAAATACAGAACACAACCTAACTGGTAAAGGCTGATTTGAAAGGTGCTGACTGTGTTAATTCTAGGCATAAGTCAAAGCTCTGAGCTAAAGGTAAAATGAGTTTCTACATAGCACAGAGCACCATAATGGTGATAAAGCTGATGACCTTCCCTCCAGGTGTAAGGGTTGGCAACACACACACACACACATGCACACACACGCACACACAGCTGCTTTACTCAGATTACTCCAGAGAGACAAAACTGAAAAAGAGATTCTTAGGAGAACTGAGTGACACAATTATGGAGGCAGAAAAGCCGCAGGTAGGCCAGCTGCAAGATTGAGAAGGAGGGAATTTGGCAGGCAGCATGGCCCAAGGCCCAAGGCCCTCGCCCAAGGCGAGGGGTCTGCCTCAGTCCAAAGCCAGGCAGAGGCAGAGCTTTGTGAGGTCTGTAGTCCAAACCTGGGGATCCTGAAGTTCTGATGTTCAAGGGCACAGGAGGAGAATATTAGCTTTAGAAAGTGGTGCGAATCAATGTCTCTTCCACCATTTTTTCCACATTGGCCCAGATCCAATTGGAAGGTGCCGGTGCACATTGAGGAAGACCTTCCCCACTCGGCCCACATACTCACATGCAGTCTTCTCTGGAAACAGCCTCAGAGACACCCTGGGGAAGCCCAGTCTCATCAAAGGAAAAACCACCTGAGTTTTCCTTCGGCCGAAGGAGGAACTCTGCACCTAACGAAGCATTAAGAATAAACATGCTTTATCAGTTCCCTGACAATCCCTGAATCCAGTCAAGTTGGCGTCAACATCAACCATTGAAACGTGAGCTAAACTGTGAAGTAACCAGTGGTAGATGCATCTCTGTTAGACAGAGCAGTTAGAAATAGTAAGGGGATGAGGCTAGAAGGTCCCCTGTGTTAAAATGAGTATAACTGGAGAAATCAAAAAATGAACTCCTTTCGCCTTAGCTTAAGTATGCATTGCTCGCTACAGATGTCCTATTTGTAGATGATTCCATAGATGAGCTTTAGCATATGAAGACACATTTTGTTTCAATGTCACATAAAAGGGTGCAGAAACAATGGCACCTCATTGTTAACAAGCACAAGCAGATCTTGGATTTCCAGTATCGTTCTTCCATAAAATACCCGGTTTCCATGGGAGAGGGACTGACGCAGACTAGCACATGGGATGTGCCATATGTGTCTCAACTATTTACCACTGCTGGAAAACACAAAAATGGGAAAAAAAGAAAGAAAAGAAAAACCTGCAGTTATGTCAGAGGGTGGGAATGGGACCAGCTAAGTCAGTTCCCAGTGAACAAGTCTGGGAGAGCCAGAGAGCCAGAGCGAGAGACAGAGACAGACAGACAGAGACAGACAGAGACTGCACCACACCCCACGGTGCAAAGTAAATATCCTTGTATCCATGTGGTGTAAATAGACGTTTGAATATGCAAATACATTTAAAAAGAAGGACAAATCTCCTGCAGATGTATTCCAAATGACTCACGTGGCTACTCCACCCTTCAAGGAAGCAGAACGTTCCTCCCGGGTCGTTAGTCTGGTCTGCAGTGGTGGCTTCCCTCCCAAGAGCACAGCAGAGAAAGAGAACAAAGAGTCCAGGTGCAGTGGAGAAACCCGTGAGCTGTACCTCACCCGTGTGACTGAGGTTAACAACACACACCATGCTACACGTGTTCAGTGGGATGTGGCAACGTTACTTTATCTCTGTGCTCCATCTTCCAGGAACGCACAACTTCAGACTACTAATGAAAGAACATAAGGCAAATCCCAACTGGGGGAATCTGCAGAATACTTGTGGAGAATACCTCAAAACTGTCCAGGTCATCAAAAGTAGGAAAACCTAAGAAAGTGTCACAGTAAAGGGAAATCCACGAGGATCTGATGGCTAAGGCATTATGGGACATACAATTTGATTCTGGGATGCAAAAATAAATAAATAAATAAATAAACAAACCATAAGGTAAGAACTAAGAAAATCGAAGTGAATTATAATATAGTGGTTAGCTAATAAAAATTAGACTGGGGTGGTGGCTTGTCTTAGTTACTTTTCACTCGTTGCCGAGACAAAATACCTGACGCCCAAAATTAGGGAAGGAAAGGTTTATCCTTACAGTTTCCTGGGAGTTTCAGTCCTTACTTAGTTGGCTCCAAGATGGCATGGCGTGGCGGGGCCACTGTTCATGGCGGCCGCAAGCAGCAAGCACGCTGGCAAGAGAGAAGGCGGGCAGAAGCGCAGAAGTGCAAGAGGAAGACCCGCCTTTCTTTACACTGTATCTCAGCTCCACCCCTGGGCATGTGCAATGCTCACATTGCCAACCTCAGTGCTAGACAACAAACTGAACACAAGCACTAGACTCAGCCCCATCAACAGTATGAGGACTTGGGAGGACATAGCATACCCAATACATTCCACCCCTGGACCCCCAAGGACTCAGGTACATTCTTAATACAAAAGACATTTAGTCCATCTCTAAGAGTTGCCGAAGTCCTAACAGTTTCAGCATTTCTGAAAAGTCCAAGTCCCAAATCTCCTCCGAGATCTATGGCAAACTCTTATCTGTAACTCCTTGTACAAATGAAAACAAGGTTAAGCACTTCCAACATATAAAGGCACAAGATAAACATTACCATTCCAAAAGTTACAAATGGGAATACAAAGCATTATAACCAAAGCAAGTCCAAAATCCAGCAGGGCAAACATTAAGTCCTGGAGTTCTCTGCTCAGCATCTGAAGCAATCTGGTTGCAAGCTCCAAAAGACTTGAGTGACTCCACCCCTGTGGCACTTTCAGGGGTCCTAACTTCCATAGCTTTCCTTGGATGATCCATGTTCCTTGGCTTCACCCTTACATCTTTATATATTGCTCTCTGCAGGTGAGGCAGAAGTTGCCTTAGCCTTTTCTTGTACTTAAAACCAGCGCCACATGGATGCCGCCAAGGTCCACTGCAGCCTGGAGCAGTAGCCAGGCTTTCCTCTCTCTTGGCTGTAGGGGTTGACTGCCTGGATCGCTGAGCTCTCTGAACCCGATTGTGAGGAACAGCTTCTCTATGCCGCTGCCATTCTTGAATCTGGTGTGGCCACCTCCATTTTGGGACATGGCGTGGCCGCAAACCTTTTAAAACCTCCAGTGACCTCTTTAGCTATGCTGGGACAAGGCACTCTGCAGCTTTTGGTCACCACTCTGGGACAGGGCACTCTGCGGCTTTTTCCTCTGAGCAAACTCTTTCACTTTTGAAGGCCTGAGGCTGCAAAAGGTGGAGGCCCCTTGCTTCCCGGGGTGGCCCCAGGCCAAGTTTTTTATTCTTTTGTTCCTCTCAGCAATCAAGGTCTCAGCTCCATCTTTAAAGTCCATAGCTTCCTGGCCAAACTCACAAGGTTTTAAATTACCATACTGGGCTCCTTGCTCTTTATCTACAACATAAATCTGGCTAAGAGCCCCTAACAAAAGCGGCCAACATTTCAATATTTGGTTGCCTGGAGATTTCTTCCACGATATTAATAAGTCCATCACCCTTAATCTCAGTCTAAGGCAAAGTCTCCGGGCATGGGCAGAATGCAGACAAACTTTCTGCCAAGCCGTAACATACATTGTGTGGAGTCCAACATCCAATGTCGTCCTTCTTCCCAGCAGAAACCTCCCAAGCCTGGTCTTTACCACCAGGCTTTCTATCAGCCTTCTGGTCTCCTGGGCTCTGACCAGAATCTCCCATACAGAACAACCTAAGGTGTTCCAGCTCTATGCATGTAGGCGACATCTCTGAACCTTTCCAAACTTTCCCCGCAAACCATTTCCAAAGGCTCTCGAACCATGTGGTCAAGAATAGTCACAGCAATGACCCCACTCCTCTGGTACCAAATTCTGTCTTAGTTACTTTTCACTTGTTGCAGAGACAAAATACCTGATGTCCAAAATTAGGGAAGGAAAGGTTTATTCTTACAGTTTCTTGGGAGTTTCTGTCCTTACTTAGTTGGCTCCAAGGCGGTATGGTATGGTGGGGCTGCCGTTCATGGCGACCGCAAGCAGCCAGCGTGCTGATGAGAGAGAAGGCCGGCGGAGGCACAGAAGCGCAAAAGGAAGACCCGCCTTCCCTTACACTGTATCTCAGCTCCACCCCTGGGTGTGTGCAGCACTGAAGTTGCCAATCCCAGTGCTGGACAACAAACTGAACACAAGCACTAGACTCAGTCCCATCAACAGTACGAGGACTTAGGGGGATATAGCATGCCCAATACATGGCTCATGTCTGAAATCTCAGCATTCAGGAATCTGAGGCAGGAAGATTGCCTTGATTTTGAAGCCAACCTGAGGCATGTAGTCAGTTCAAAGCCAGCTGGCACTATATAGTGAGACAAACAAACCAAAATGAAACAAAAAAATAAATTGTTATAACCTACATATAATTTTTTGTAAGTTTCAAAATCTTAATAATCAAAATGTAAAAATACACAACAATGTAATGAATGAAATAAATATGGAATTTTTTTTCAAAATAACTGAATTAAGTTTTATAATAATCAATAACAAATGGAAAATATTCTTCAGGGAAATACAGTAAAAATGAAAAAAATTAGAATTATTAATTTAAAGTTGAAATGTTGGCAGGGCAAGTGAGAATAATCTAAAATTACTAGAAGTTCTAGAGAGAAAAAGGAAAAATAAAGGCAAATGGACAAAAACATAATAAAATAAAATGATTTTTAAGAAAAAGAAATTGTGTCTTCTATTTAAGAAATCTTTTTCAATAGTGAAAAATTAGGAAATACAATATTTATTAATATGCTAAGAAAATAATTTTTTTGTTTTGTTACACATTCATCAACTAAAAATTTACTTTCAAAGTAATTAGAAATAAATTACTGTCAGGCTTTTTATCTCCCATAATGGAAACTAAGAATACTTGTCTAATTTTCATAAGAAAATGAATGCTTTTCAGAATTTTTTTTTTTTTTTTTTTTTTTTGTACTGGGAATTGAACTCATGACCTCACACTTACCAGGCAGGTGCTTGTGCCACTGAGCTATATCCCCAGCCTTTTCAGCAAATTTTTATCAGTTGATTCCATTGTTCAGTTCTCTGTGGAGAATTTGTAAGAGCATAGTTATTATTGTAGCTTATGAAAGAAATATAAATTGATGGACTAAACTTAGGGAATTTGAGTAATCACTGAGAGATAACTTCTAATTGTATTTTTCAGTTAATGAGTGAAGAATTTTAAAAAATGAATTACAAGCAACACTATGCAAGCTAGAAAAAAATTATAAGAGAAATTTGGAAAAAATTTATAAAGCAATCAATAATAAATATAAAATCAATACTAGAAATATAAGTACCCAAGCACAGTAAACATATTAATTTCCATTTCTTTCTAAAATTATACAAAATGTGACTTTGGATTAAAATATCTGCTTACGTTAGCAGATGTAAGTGATCAAACAGGTTGGCACAATGAAGCCAAGAAAATGTCAGACAAAAGAAAATGTTGTGTTACTGCTTACAACAAATTGAATTTCAAAGCGATAATCTTTGAATGAGAAAAGAATGAAAATCACACAATTATAAAACATAATAGTTAAAATTAAACATTAATTCTTTATGCACTATTTCTATCACATGCACAAAAATTGAGATAAATGCATAGATAAATTAGTAAAAATAAAATTGCACATGGAAATTTTAACAGATAGATTTAGTATTTAAAAATTAAAAACTTCAAATATATGCTATATAATTTCATTTCTTATAAACTTGTGACACAATGTTTTTGTGACTGATAAATTATGTAAACAAGTGGTGTTAGTTTCCAGAAAATATTTAATAAACTCTTAAGTAGAGATTTATATGTAGTACTTTCTAATAATAATCCAATAAACACCAAAATAAAAATGGAAAGATATCTGGTCCTACACATGATAGAATATCTGGCATTATAGTTGTCATTCATCCATACACGACAAAAGCTAAACAAGAATCTACAAAGCAATAGATCACAGAATGGGAACTGTAATTAACACAGGGCCACAGTCCTGGAGTCCACGATGTGGGCCTGTGTGTGTCTGGGTTTCCTTTTGGGAATATTTTCTGTGCCAAAATTTAGAGGGAAGCAGTCAAAGTTGAGTGGTGGTTTCTCTGGTCTAAGAGGATGAAAACTAATAGAGGGCTCTTTGGAGTCTCAGAAGACAGTGCAGATGGTTAAACCCGGAAAGGAAGTCCCAAAAGTCTGCCTAAACATGGCTTCTGTGGAACTCAGACAACTGGTGGTGAGTTAGGAGAGGAGAGAGAGCAGATGTTCTAGAGAATTGAGCACTAGGGAGAGGTATGTGGCGTAGGCTGGTGAAAGTCGAATGACCTTGTCTAAAAAGATGAACATTCTTTTAGAAATTAAGGACTATACTTTAAGAAAGACTTCTGGGAATTAAGACAAAGTTGGAATTGAACTAGCCTAAGAACTCCTAAAAGTAGGCCTTGGCAGGATCAAGGTAATTAGTCCATTTGTAATTTAACTCAAGTGATAATTTTATAGTAGAGTATCATAGAACATTCAGGTACAACAATGTAATTCTTACGATGTCTAGTACACAATTGAGAATGTCTGAACTTTCAGAGAAGTTAAAAACTGACTAATCAAGAGATTCAGGTAGTAACACTTCATCTTATCCTTAAGGGAAGTGGCTCCAGATCATATTTTATGTATATGTATCTGCAATGTTTTATCATTTGCATACATTAACATGACAAAGTTTTAAAATTTAGTACAGTAAGAAATTAACAAATGTAACTAATAACAACATTAAACAATTATAGAAAGTGGGTGATAGAAGTTTGTTTAAACTAATGAATTGTTTATTTTTTGAATTTTCTGCTTAATATTTCTGGATTTCAGTAGACAACAAGTAACTGAAACCAAGAAAAATGGATTGTGGCTAAATGGTCCTATTAAAGCAGAAAAAGAGCATTTCATGTATTGTAGCTTACTAAAAATGCCACTAACATCTTAAAACAAATAAGGAAAACAGATGAAATGCAAATTTGGAGCATTAAAACAATAATTAGAATATAGAAAATGTAAGGAACATCATTATAAGCTAATCTACATAAATAGTGATAGCATCTCATTGATGAATGAAAATCCTATCAATCTCAGCAAAAGATAGATTAGAAAACTTGACAGGTTGAGAAAATACTTGAACTGAAATATAGCTGAAAAATGTATTAAATGTGGGAAACAAATAAGAATCTAGCAAATGAGCAGTCAAGTTCCAAGAATGGAAAAAAAGGGAATATAAAAAAAGCAATATTTGAATACAAAAATTCCAAAAAATTCTCAAAGTACTAGAGAGACCACAAACTCCTGATTGAAGAAATTCAGTGTACACTGAGATAAACTAATTTCTGGGCATTCCTTCCTGGGATAATTAATTTCGGGGAAGATGAAAAAGCAGACACAAACTTTCATGTAGACATCTGAAAGTTAACACTTTAAAGTTATAGACAAACAAAAGATGTAAAATCAGCAAGAAAAAAAGCTATGGTCAATGTCTTTCTGCAAATCAACAGTAAGAATGAGAGCCTATTTCTGAAGACGGGCAATGAAATTCAGAGGACAGTGGGATAACCTTCTTAAAATACTGAAATAAAAGAAAGAGCAGAAGCAACAAAATGGCAACCTACATTTCTATATTGAACAAGCTTTCTTCAGAACTACAGGTGAGGTAAAAATGTCTCAGACAACAGCATACTGCTGTGCTGGAAACACCAGTGATGTTGGTGAAACTTCAGCACAGAGGAGGATGTCGGGTTGAAGAATGAGGTGAAATGCCTGTGACCAGGAAAGCGGTAAATCATTGCACTTGCTAATTCAGTGATAACCCTGTATATTCATGATCAGGATTTTACAGTGTTCTTCCCCAGTCTCCTGCATACAATAAAGGCTTGCTGCACGCTGTCAGACACACCTTTGCCGTCAGAAGGACTAGTAACTGAACCTCAGGACCGCTGTGCCAGGTGCTTCACAAAAAGGAAGTCGCTTTTCCTTTCTTTTATTCATTTTGTTGGAAAGCAGGTCTTGTAATGACATTGTCATCAATGTGATTACTCTTAAGGTTTAAAACATTAAATTAAATACACAATACCTACATAGAACTTGGTTCTACACTGTCTCATAATTTCGCTGAGGATCAGACCACGCGGACTCTCTCACCTTCTAACTCCAAAGGTTGTAAGAGGTTTTCTCTGCAGTGCTGCTTTGGACTCGGGCTTCTGCATCCAGGACGTGTGTAACACCGTGTCACACTGCCTGCTGGGTGACTGGAAGCTGCGGAGGTGTTGCAGGGTGTGGTGGCCGCGCCTGTAGTTTTTGGCTCCTGTGCCAGAGGGAATGTGGCAGGCACAGCTCCTGGGGTGACTTCAAGCTTGTCTCTGGTGCTTTCTGGGAGGCTGGACCAAGGGGAAAACACAGATTTAAGGGGCTCTGTTGCCGGGTCAGTAACAGTGTCTTACACAGTGCAGATTCAGTGAGGACTCTCATCTTTAATACCTCTGAGAAAAGCAATCCTTTACGAAAAGCAAATTGGCAGTTGTGTTTTCTGACCTTGATCTTCAGCAAATGAGTTAAGCTTTTGCAGGTGAAGTGACTTTCTGAAAGCAATGCGCTTTCTATGTCCTACTCTGGTCCTCCTTATTGTAAAATTCTCATGCTTGGAGACTTCATCTTACTTATTTTTGTAAACACTTCAATATCCAACCTGTGACATAGACAGATGATACATCGATGAAAGGTAGGTTGGTAGGTAGACTGAGGTGATAAGAGATGAGCAGGTAGATAGCTACAGATGATAGACATAGATATATGATATGAAAACAGAGCATGGATATGAGTTCTCAAAAATGGAGGAAGGAAGGAAGGGAGGGAAAAGAGGGAGGGAGGGACAGAGAGAAAAGAGGGAGGGAGGAAAAGAAAAGAAATGGGAAAGAGAGATAAAGAGAGAAAAAGAGCAGTGCTCTTCACTCAGTGATTTCGAAGAGAATTTTCTGTAATACTCTTAATACTTAGCAAAACTAAAGTCCAATTATTTTGTTAAGTAATTCGTTTTGATACATTTATTAACACGAAAATCTTGATACAAAAATATTTCTAAATGTTTAAAGAAATGCTATTTTAGTGAACTGAATTAGTAAAAAAAAAAAGTAAGTGTGGAAAATGAAAGCAATTTTTTTTCTTTTTCAAAACAGTAGAATGAGAGGGGTCATTTTAATGAAATGCCAATGTTAAGGTTGATACCCGTAACAAAATTTGCAAATATTCATCTTCTAAAATTATTTGGATTTGGTGTTTATGTTGAGTAACTTTTAAGTCAATTCAATATAATTACCATGATTTTTGATTATTTAAATTTTTTCTCTGTTTTATTTTCACATTGAAATTGTGATCAAGAGCTATAGGTAACAAAAGATGAAACCTGATTTGATCAAAGACCACAAAACCTGGCAATTCTGAAATGTTTTTTAAAAACCAAAAAGTGTAATGGTTGATGACCTGAAAGAATTCAGTAAGTTTAGTGGTGACTGGGTGTTCCTAGTATGGTAATCAGAGATACTTCCTGCAGAGTCTTAATTCAGAGTCTGAGAAGCCAGAGCTGCCCTGCAATTGGTAAATAATAATATACCAGCTGATAAGCTATGTGGAAAAACCTCCATATAAAATACAATGGGCTTGTTTCTTTCTTTCTCTCTTCTCTCTCTCTCTCCTCTCTCTCTCTCTCTGGTGTATATGGGAAAATCTTTAAAAATATTCTACAGAAAAAAAGGGATGTTACATTCTTTACCATTTGCTTTAGAAAGGATTTTCCACTCGTTCATCTCAAGAAGGTCATCTCTGAGCTCTGCAAGCCAGCCCTTCATTTAGCAGCCCTCTCGCATTCATATTTAACTTTCTTTCATTCGTGGCCTTTATTAGC
>RJWM01037065.1:0-17657 GCA_004363535.1 Dasyprocta punctata
CTTCTATCTAAAACATATAAAGAATTAAAAGAAATCAGGCCCCTAAAATTCAAGGACCCAATCCAAAAATGGGCATCTGAGATGAATACACACTTCTCAGAGAAAGAAATACAAATGGCAAATAAATATATGAAAAAATGTTCAACATCAATGGTCATTCAGGAAATGCAAATTAAAACAACACTGAGATTCCATCTCATTCCAGAAAGAATGGCCAAGATTAAAAAATCAAGCAACAACAAATACTGGAAGGGCTGTGGGGAAAAAGGAACTCTTCTCCACTGTTGGTGGGAGTGTAGGCTGGTGCAGCCACTGTGGAAGTCAGTGTGGAGATTCCTCAAGAAGCTAGGATTAGAGATCCCATTCAACCCAGTTATCCCACTTCTGGGCATTTTCCCTGAAGAATTGAAAACATCATACCACAGTGATATTTGTGCACCTATGTTTATAGCAATCCAATTTGTAATAGCCAGATCTTGGAAACAACCCAAGTGCCCATCAATCAAAGAATGGATAAAAAAGATGTGATATTTTTATACAATGGAGTACTACTCAGTTATCAAGAAAGATTGCATTGAGACTTTTGTAAGTAAATGGTCACGACTTGAGACCATACTCATAAGTGAGATAAATCAAACCCACATGCGTAAATACTGTATTGTCTCCCTAGTGTAAGAAATTGAAAAAGTATATATGATCCAAAATCTACAATAAATACCATGTAAGGGTAAAAACCTGCTCGAAGAGCAAAAGTAATTGGGAAGGGAAAAGGGGGAAAGAGGGAAGGGAAAAGGGGGAAAGAGGGATGGGAAAAGGAAAAGATATAAATCTGTATATATGTATATGTAAGATAACTAAAATGAAAATACTGCTGAATGTATTAGTTATTGAGAAAGAACAGTTAATACTCATATGATTAGATCAATTTTACATGTCTATATCTGTTAATGTAAGCAACCATTTTGAAGATAATGATAGGCAATATTGCAACCATTGTCAAGTTTCTATCATCCTGTTTTGTAAACCTATAATGCTACTGCTGTGCATTTACTCTAGTCATTTGTCTCTTTTGCTTGTCTTTCTTACATGTCTTTTTTTTCTCTTAAATAAAAAAATAAAAATAAAAATAAAAATAAATGAAATGAGGGGTTAGCAACTTGGAGAACAATGCAACTTCTGTGATAGAACTGCATGAAAACTGAAATAAAATAAACAAGACCACAGTCCTGTAGAGCCTTTGCCCAGGCATAGCAAAAAGCATGGGAGCATGCACAGGAAACCAGGAGGAGTCACTTCTGTGCCACCTAGGGGGCCAGCGTGTCCCCAGGCAGCTGACAAAGCCCCGCCTCCCAGCCCTCAGCTGTCACTGGATCCATGGTGTTGGCCCCTGGCCCTTCCAATGCGACCTTCCCCCCTCTGCCACTCAAAGCCGTGTCATTCTCTCGCTGAACCCTGCTCATTCTCTTCTGCCCGAGTCAGCTCCAGCCCTGCGAGTGCAGTGTCAGGCAGCCTTCCTGGTGGGAGCTCAAAGCCACATCTCCTTTCCTGACACCTCTCCCCACCCTCCTCTGCCACTGCTTCAGTCCCAGGCTGGCTGCCGGCACTGGCCTGTGCCCCTTCCGCACTTTTTTTGCGGCTCCCTCGATGATGGTTCACTTTGGCTGAACACTTTCCTATTTTCCCCTTTTTGTGGCACTGGGGGTTGAAACAGGGTGTCATGCATGTGCTCTACCACTGAGCTACATCCCCAGGCAATCCAGACCCCCTCGCACTGAACGAAACCTATATACCCTTCAGAGCCTACACCCACTTTAGTTCTCCTCTCCTAGTAAGATCTTTCTCAGCCAGACATGGCAGTGCACACCTATAAACCAGTACTCTGGGAGGCTGAGGCAGGAGGATTGCAACTTCGAGCCCAGTCTGGGCAACTGAGTGACTTAGACCCTGTCTCAACATAAAAGGGGTTGAGTTTGTAGCTCAATGCAGAGGTCTTAGGTTCAAAGCCTGGTGCCATGGACAAAGAAAAACAAAAGTTCTCTCATTACGATTATCCCAAATTTTTTAAGCAAAAATATAACAACAGCCCTCCTCTAATTTCCTATTATTTTCCAACTTATTGCTTGCTGACATCTCAGCATCCTCAATTAGATATTTTCTGTCTTGAGGCAGTGTCAAAGTTATACATATGTTTCAGTGCGCAAGAGCAACACTTGATTATTGTAAAACTGGAATACTCCAGAAAAATAAAGTTTCAAATTCTGAAATACTAAAGATTTTTAAAATTTAGAAAGCCATAATGTCTAACAATGATAATGAAGCGTTCCATATAGGGACAGTGACACCTAAGACTCTAGTTTCTCCTAGTCTATTTTATGGGTGCATATTTGCGTAGTCATTACATATAAGGAATTCGTACTTTGTTGGCTTTTTTTTTCCCCCAGCACTGGGGATTGAACCCAGGACCTCGTGCATGCTAGACCAGCACACTACCCCTGAGCTACACCCTGAGCCCCACTGCTGGTCTCCTCCACTGAAATAAAAGGCTACTATTTTGCTGTCCTTCACGGTCTCACACAGGGCCTGATGGCGCCACATCTTTGTCTTCTGCTCCTAACAGCATCCTGTGTATCTGGAGCATTAAATTGAATTGAATTGACAGAAATGTTTCCAGGTAACTCAGGTTTCTTTAAAGAAATCAACAGCCCTCGTTACAGCGGAAAACACAGTGACACAAGTGATACCCAGGGCATGGGCGTTAGGAAAGCTAGAGCAGTATCTCTAGTTCCTGTGCCTCATCGTGCCCAATTTTTATCCTTTTCGGGGGTGAGGGGGGTAGTGCTGCCTCCTACTGGTACCTGCAGGAAGTGCAGGGCGATTGCAACTTGAACTCTAGGCCAGAATTTGAATAGGTTTGCTAGTGAGGGAATTGAAACTCTATTTCTTTCTTTTCTTTTCTTTTCTTTTTTTTTGTACCGGGGATCGAACTCAGGACCTCGAGCTTGCCAAGCAGGCGCTTGGGCCACAGAGCTAAACGCCCCGCCCTTGTTTCTTTATTATTATTATTATTGTTACACTAAGGTACAGTTTACATCCTGTAAACTTGGCCCACAGTTCTGGGAACACTGGCAGATGCAAATACCCCGAGCTGACAGCCCCGTCGCGTTACTGAGCATTTCCGGGCCCCGCCCTGCCGAGACCCTTCATCCCCTCCACACTCAGCTCCGCCCGCGCAGACACCGCAGACACCGACTGGCTCTCTGAAACCCTGAGCTCCCTTTCACGTGAGTCCTACCCCACCTCCTCCTCCAAGTCGCACTTGCTTCCTTGGCGCAGTGACTGGAACCCACCCGTGCCCCTGACCACCTTCGTGCTGCTCTGCGGTGTGTGTTGCTCCTCCACTTCCTGGGGTGGCCTTTGGGCGACCCCAGTGGCGACTGTTGTGACCACTCATGTGCCAGTCTTTGGACAATAGTTGAAAACTTACACACTACATACGTGTACGCTTCAAGTGGCTAAACTCTGACCTTAAAAGATGGAGACCAAAATGACAACTCTATTCTGTAGAAAATCTGGGACATGAGACCAATATTTAAGACAAGAGCCAATACTGGTCTCAATTTCACACACATGAAGCTTACTGTATGCACTGTAAATTAAACCTTTAGACAGAGAACTAGATTTGTTATCAGCATAAATATGTCTATCAGAAAATATAAACATTGGTCAAGCAAGCTGGGTGTGGTGGCACAGGCCCATAATCTCAGCACTCTGGGAGGCTGAGACAAAAGCATCTCAAGTTTGAGCCAAGCCTGCACAACTTAGTGACTTAGCCAGACTCTGTCTCAAAATTTAAAAATAAAAGAGGGTTAAAATGTAGCTCACCATGAAGGCTTGCGGTTAACCCCCAGTACCACACACACACAAAAAAAAATGTGAACTGTATTCTTTTATAAGTTAGAGTGAATTAAAGTTCCAATCCTTAGCCCAAAGAAAAAGCCTAAAAAATAAAAGCATAATTGGCATGAACACAAAATGGTCACTAATAAAGTCCCAACAATAATTGATTGTATTTTAAAATTATAATAATTTATGTAGATCACAATTGCACCATGACACTTACTATTACACAGCATATAATAACTCTTAGCATACCTAAGCTCAACACACAGTAAATACTTAAGATGCACAAGAAAGAACAGAAAAAACAATTTCTTTGGAACCCAGTCAGTTGTTTGTTTTGTGATTCCAGGGATTAAACCTAAGAAGTGAGCTACATTCCCAGCAACCTCTTCTCTGCCTCTTGCCTTTTTGGGTTTTGTTGTTGTTGTTGTTGTTGTTTTCTTTTTTTCTTTTTTCTGTTTGAGATGAGGTCTTGCTAAGTTGCCCAGGCTGGTCTCAAACTTGTGATCCACCTGCCTCAGCATCCCAGAGTGCTGGGATTACAGGAATGCACCACCTTGCCCCGCCTTGTCAGTTTAAAATGCATTAAGTATCATCTGTTACCAGTAAATCCCCTTACTATTTGAACTGCCCATCCACACCACAGGGATGAGAAAAGTGGGGAAAGCTACTTTTTTTTTTTTAAATTTTGCAGGGCACTACACCACTGCACTACAACGTAGGCCCTGGAAAACTTTCAGTGTACCGTGGGTGGTGTGTGTGTGTGTGTGTGTGTGTGTGTGTGTGTGTGTGCCTGTGTGTGTGGCAGGGTGCTGTTATAAGGAAGGAGAAGTCCTGGAAGTATGGAAAAGCAGGCTGTGACACAGGTGAAGGAAATCCAGGGGATGAGGCCCAGCAGCCTCTCAGGGCAGCAGGTTGGCAGCTGTGGCTCACCTGGGGCAGAACAGGCGCTGCAGCCTGGGGGTGCAAACCAGGGCCAGGTGGGTTAGACATAACCCTGAGCCAGCCACTCCTCAGCCATTCCCCTTTGGGGGCTAGGTTACTGCTCCTCCTGCCAAATTCTGACTCTTCTCCTTTCTTATTGGTCTTTATTTTATTCTATTTTATTTTAATTTATTTTAAAAAGATTAAAACAAAACAATAAAAATGATATAGAATTTCAAAACAAGATGACAGGAAATTACCAATGGTCACGATATTGTATATTGATATCTTCAGAATAGTTGTTCAGATTACAAGATGCAGGCGTGCAAAACAGACCGAACCATATAAGCACTCACAGTTTCTTTCCATCAGCTAATAGAATCAGTAGTACAATTATCTTAGCTATCTTGTGTATGTATATATATGTATATTTTCCCCCTTCGTTCTTTTCTCCTTTGCCCCATCCCAGTTGTTCTTTGCTTTTGAGCAGTTTCCTTCCCTTTCACAGTATCTATTGTACCCTCTGGGTCTTACTTACTCTTTCAGTGATCTGTCTTTGTATTTCCTTCTGTGTGAGTATCACTGCTGGGCCCGAGGTGCTGGGAAATGGACCTGGGACCTTGCGCACGCTAGGCAAGTGCCTCACCTCTGGGAGATCCTCACAGCCCTGCAATTGAAGTGCTTACCTTGGTAGTGCACATTCTTCCTCTATTTGTTTCTATCTTTTTTTTTTTTTTTTTTAGAGAGGGTCTCCATATGACAGTTCAGGCTGGCCTGAGCTCACTTTGCAACCCAGACTAGTCTCAAACTTGCAACGATCTTCCTGACTCAGCCTCTTGAGTGCTGAGATTACAAGCATGGGCCAAGAAGCCTGGCTTGTAGTGTACATTCTTTGTAAAAAAATTAAACTAAATTGAAATATGTGGATTAGGTGTCATTTTCAGACATACATAGTAATCATAAAACTCAGAGTAGAATAAACTCAAGGTTGATAACTCATCATAAAATGCACTTGAAGACACTGTGAAAATCTTACAGAATCTACATTTAAGAATTAAATTAAAACTGTGTGGTGTGGGGCACACCTGTAATCCCAGCATTTGAGAGACTGAGGCAGGAGGATCCTTGCAAGTTCAAAACCAGCCTGGGCTACAGAGTGAGGTCAAGGACAGCGTGAATTGCATAGTGAGACCCTGTCTCAAAAAAACAAAAAAAAAAAAAAAAGAAAGAAAGAAAGAAAAGAAAAAAACAAAAAAAGAATTAAATTAGACCATGTCTGAACAAATGAAAAGATAGGCAGCAAAAATGCCATTAGTTGCCCAACAACATTAAATAACTTGCTTCAATGAATTCCAGCCTATTCGAATAAAGATTTTCAATATAGGTGTTTATGATCATCTGAATTTCGACAGGATCTGTAGTAATTTCACCTTTTCATCCTTATTGCATGAATTTGAGTTTTTTCTTTCCTTTCCTTGATAAGGTTGGCTAGTGATTAATCAATTTTGTCTATTTTTTCAAAGAACCAACTCTTTGATTCATTAATTCACTGTATTGTTTTCTTAGTCTCAACTATGTTAATTTCTGCACTGCTCTTTATAATTTCCTCACTTCTAATAGCCTTGGTCTTGACTTGCTCTTCTTTTTCTAGAAGCTTATGTGCAACATTATGTTGTTTATTTGTGTTCATTTTGTTTTCCTGTTGTGAGAATTCGCTGCTATGTATTTCCCTCTTTGGACTTCTTACATTGCATTCCACAGGTTCTGGTATATTGTATCTGCATTTTCATTAAATTGTGTAATTTTTCCTTTAATTTTATCTGTGACCCACTCATTGTTCTGGAGGATGTTACTTAATTTCCATGTTTATGTAATTTTTGCAATTTCTTTTGCCATTAATTTCCAGTTTCTTTACACTATGTTAAGATAATATGCATGGTTTTTAAAAATGCATGGTACAATTTAAATTTCTTTGCATTTACTTAAGTATATTCTATGGGTTAGTATATGGTCTATTTTAGAGACCATCCCATGTGCAGCTGAGAAGAATGTATATTCTGATGTTGAGTGGAACACTCTGTAAACATCTATTAAGTCCATTTGTTCACAGGTTTGATTCAGCTCTGTTATTTCTTTGCTGGCTTTTTGTCTAGTTGATCTGTCTCTTTGCCACAATGGGATATTAAGGACCCCACTACAACTGGGTTATTGTGTAGATGATTTTTCATATCTATTAATATTTGTCTTATATAGTTGAATGTTTGGTGCATATATATATTTATGATTTTTTTCTCTTCATCTTGAATTTTTTCCCCTAACATGTATGTAGTGACCTTCTTTATCTCCTTTGATCATGTTTGGTTTGAAGTTCACATTGTCTGAAAACAGAATAGCTACTCCTGCTTTTTTCTGGGTTCCTGTTGCAAGGAATATTATTTTCCATCCTTTGACTTTCAGTCTATGAGTTTCTTTTTGAGTTAAATGTGTTTCTTGTATGCATCATATTGTTGGATCTTCTTTCTTGATCCATTCTGCCAATCTATTTCTTTTAATTGGTGAATTGAAGCCATTTACATTGATGGTTGCCACTGATACATATTGGCTTATCTTTGTCATGTTATTTTTCCATTGTTGATTCCCTGCTTTTCCCCCTTGTTTAATTGGTTGTCTTGCCTGGTAGTTTCTTTCTATTGTTGGTCTTGGAATTGTGGTAATTATTATCTTTATTTAGAATATCTTTCAGTACTCTATCTAAGATTGGTTTGGTGGACATGAATTTCTTCAGTTGTTCTTTGTTGTGGAAGTATTTTATTTCTCCACTAATTTTGAAAGAGTTTTGCAGGGTACATCAATATGGGTTGGAAGCTGTTTACTTTTACAGCTTGAAATGCTTCACTCCAAGTTCTTCTTGCCTTGTGGGCTTGTGTTGAGAAGTCATCCATGATTCTAATGGACTTTTCCTTGATAGATAATCTGTTTCTTTTCTCTAATAGCCTTTAATATTCCAGTTTTACACTGAATTTCTGGGATCTTGATTATTATATGTCTGGATGTAGATTAATTTTGTTTATTGCTGTTTGGAGTTCTATATGCCTTACTAACCTGTATGTCAGATTCTGTTCCCATGTTTGGAAATTTTCTGCTATTACTTCTGAAAATAGTTTTTTATGTCATTTACGTTGGCTCCTGCATTCTCATTGGCACCTATCAGTCTTCTATGTTTGTTCTTTGTGTCTTGTTGGAGTTGTTGAATGGTCATTTCATGATCCCTTGTTATTTTTAAGAGTTCTTTCCTTTCATAATTGCTAACTGCAATCCTGTCTTCAATGACTGAAAGTCTATCTTCAGTTTCATTCAAGCAGTTTTGCTAGCATTTAATTGAATTTTAAATTTCCTGGATATTTGCCTTAACCTGTTTCATGCATTCTATTTCTTTCCTATATTGTTCATTCAAGGTTTCCAACATTTTCCTATGCTTCTGTACTTTTTTTCATCTATGTCTTCTCTAGCTATTTTGAGCAATTCCTTCATTAAAGTCATTTCTTTTTTACCTGAGAGATTATTTCTGATCTGATTTCCTCTAGAGCCTCATGGATTTGTTTCTTTACTTCACTTGCTACCTTTTCAAAAATTTCGGGTAGGATTTGTTTTCCAATATCTTCTATGTCAATGTCTCCTATACTCATCCTGGATGGGCTGGATGTTTTAGATTGCAGTTTGCTTTTTCATTTTGTCATTTTCACCTCTTGGTTAATGTTTCTAAACCCCTATGACCCAAAATTGCAGAGGTCATACTAGGAGGCAGGTGCAGGGCAAATTCATAGGCTCTACCTCTGTGGGTATTATAAAAGGCTCCATTTTCCACTCCATGAAGCTAGAAAGGACTTAGCAGTGAAGAGAGTGTTAAGGGAACTTGCTGCCTGCCAGAAGAGGACAGTTTGCAGGTTTTGTTGCCTGAAAGAGGTTGACTCTCACATCCCACCCCAGCTCTTGCCTAAGATTTGCAAAGAACAAAGATCATGGGAGCATACAAGGTAAGAATGATACAGTCACTGGTCATTTGTGGACACTCAAAAGGTAACCTTTAGTGCTGTGTGCTCCAGGGTCACCAAGGCAGCCTCCTCCAGCATGCAATGCTGCAGTCAGCCTCACAGTATCTGACCCAACAGAATTGTCTGAGTGTACTTCACCTGCCTGTCAGAAGAAAGTCAGGGAGGAGTCTTCTCCTCAAGGCTATTTTGTATAACAGCAGGATTCTCAGAGTGTGGCTGGTGTACTGGGCTCAGTGGCAGCAGGGAGCCTGCTCCACTCACTAGACTTTGAGGAGCCAGGCTTAGCTTGGGAATGCAGTCCAGCAATCTGTCCTATAGGAATAATAACCCTCACCTCTGCAAGTCCCTAGATCCTGAGGAAAGTGAATACACAACTTGTCCTTGTTGTGATTGTGATTGTGAGCTCAGGACACACTGATTACTATTGTGTATTGTGTGTTGTGCATGCAGTATTTGTAGGGGAAAGGCATTTTTACTAAGATAAAGTCATTTGAAAATTAAGAAAGTTAGGAGAAGGGATAAAGAAAAATGGGACAGGAGAGGAAAGGCCCTGAAAGATGGTAAGTGATTAGAGAAGAGGTTGTGTGGTTTGGGGTGTTTTTTGTTTTCTAGTTTTTTGAGAGAGGGTCTCAGTACATAGTCCAGGCTGGCCTTGACTCACAGTGACCTTTCTGCCCCAGGCTCCCGAGTGCTGGATTTTAGGGGTGCACTACCATGCCCAGCAGAAGAGATTTTTAGTAAAGGAAAAAGATCTAACAGAAAAGCTTCACCCAGGCAGGGGTCTTCCAATGACTTGAGCTGGGCTGGGACTGAGCTGGCTGGGAGGCCCCGGGAAGGTCGCTGCTGCTGTAACTCCCAGCCTGCCTCCAACTGACTGAGAGGAAAAGCCAAAGTTGCCAACAAGGAAAGACTGGGATATGGTGGGGACCATGAAGGTTGCCCTCTGAGGCCATCTCAGCAGGCAGCTACTTGCCCTTCTGAGTGCATCACTCCCAGCAAGGTCAGAGCTGGCTGCTTGATTCCTGACTCAGTGTCTCCTCCTGCACTGGAGGTGGACAAGGTTTTCCCTTGCTGGGGGTGCCGGGAGTAAAGGAAGCTGCCAGGGAGGCCAGGCAGGTTCAGGGAGAAGAGCAGACTGCCTGGGAAGCCAGCACCACTGCTCAGGCTTCGTAGCATCTGTGGCACAAGTGATCTTGTTGGAGCTACACTGGATCTAACCCTTTGCAAAAGAATCAGTTCTAGACATTCAGTGGCTGCCTTTTTCTCTTCCTTCCTAGTTCTTGAGCACAATCCTTGCTGGTACTGTAGAGTTTTGTTTTTTTAATGTTTGTGAACCAGTTCTATTTTAACTTCCACAAAATTTTCAAAAATTCATTATAAAAAAAAAGCCTCATTGTATTTGTCCTCTTCATACTCCTCATAAGATATTCTAATATAGTATAGCTCCATAACTAATAAGAGACAATCATCAGTGAAAAAGTCTCAAGGGCTAACTGTGGGTAGTGGTGCACTCCTGTAATCCCAGCACTTTGGGAGACTGAGGCAGGAGGATCACAAGTTCAAGCTCAGTGGAGCAATTTAACAATTTAGCAAAACCCTGTCTCAAAAAGTGAAAAAGTGCTAGGGATGTGGCTCAGTGCAAAGGCCCTGAGTTCAGTCCCCAATATCAAAAAAAAAATCAAAAAATAAAAGCTTTAAGGACTGCTTCTTTTCTTCCCATGTCATTCTACACTCAGGTGACCCTGCCTCTGGTCTTTGCTGCAATCGGCTCCTTCCAGATCGGCTACAACACTGGGGTCATTAATGTTCCCAAGATGGTATCAGGTGCTGAGAATTACAACTGGAAATGGGGAGTCAGAGAGTGAATTTAGTGGGCTGAGGGTGTCAGTCTGGTGAAGGAGCATTTGCCTAGCACACAAGAGGTCCTGGCCTTAATCTCCAGCACTGGGGGAAAAAAATCAGAATTTAAGGCTGAACATGGTTGGTGGTGCACCCATGTAATCCCAGCACTTGGGAGGCTGAGGAAGGAGGATCATTGAGTTTGAGACCAGCCTGTGCTGCAAAGTGAGTTCAAGACTGGCCTGAACTGCAGGGGGAAACTGTCTCAAAAGGAAAAAAAATATCCATTAGAATTTAACACTTTGTATCTAGCCTGTCTGGGCTGAGGCAGAAGATAATAAACACGTTCAGTCACTTAATGAAGACAGAAAACTCATTTCCCCTCTCTTGAGCTGTGCGGGCTCCTCTAACCCACGGTGGCTGGGCTTCCCACCCTGTCCCCAGCAGTGGAGGCAGTGGGTTAGGCAGACTACGCGCACCAGTGCTGCCACCTGCTGGGCTTTCTAGGACAAATCTTCCAAACTGCTCTTGCAGTGCTATTCTAGTTTGTCCCGATCTCTCCCATCCCCATCCATTCATGACAGGAGGAAAGGATCCCTGGTCTCTCACTCCTGTCCAGCCGTAACAGTCTGTGCTCTCACCAACGATTTTATTTTACAGATCATGGCAGAGTTTACAAACAGCACCTTGCCGCAGAATTTAGACGATCCTCCCAGCAAGGTGCGGCTCACTTTCCTTTGGTTGCTCTCCCCAGTCGCGTTTTCGTTGGGTGGACGCTTGGCTCCTTTTCCTCTGCGCTCTTCATCAGCCTCTTCGGCAGAGATGGATCAGAAGTGGACTATACTGGTGGGGCTGAGGACAAACACAGAAAATCAGGTCAGGGAGGTGGGGGCATCTGAATAAGCAATGGGGACCTTGTCCAGCTGGCCCTGGATGGGCTTACCCTTGTGTGGAGTCCACCACCGAGCTTGGCTCCCCCACAGCCCTCAAGGGACAGCACTTGGTGCTCCTCAGGCTGGTGCAGTGGCATTCCCAGAAACACACTTTATTTAGAAGGCAGAATTTATTTGCTTTTCTTGATAAAGGGGGAGGAGTCATGAAAGTTTTTTCATTGTTTCATATAGAAAATATTTTTGTAAATCTTGATTTGGAATAGATTTAGACAGTGGCCAAATTGCTGAACTTTTTCCCCTAAGGAGAAATAATGTCACTGAATACTTGCTTAATAAAGTACCTTAGCAGAATATTTTCAGTAATGACTAAAGGAACCATTTGGCTTAGATAATCCATATGCAAATGTATTTAAATTTAACATCAATAAAGTAGCCTGGAAGCCAGGTATGGTGGCACGTGCCTGTAATCCTAGCACTCAGGAGGCTGAAGCAGGAGGATCATCACATCTAGACCAGTCCGGGCTACAAAGTGAACTTAAGGCCAGCCTGAACTGCACAGCGAGACCCTGCCTCAAAAAAAAAAAAAAAAAAAAAAAAAGAACAACCCGTCTGTTTTTCATATTATAATGTTTAATTTTTCATTCTGTTGTTTTGTTTTGGTATTGGAAATTGAATTCAGGGCCTCGCACTTGCCAGACAGGCACTGTGCTGCTGAACTACATTCCCAGCCTGTCTTGTTTTCTCATTCTACTGATCAAATCAGTTCTCAGGACTGCTAGGGAAGTGCTGTACCACTGACCTCCACTCCCAGCCTCTGAAGGCATTAAAATTTTAAGGGGGCTCCTTTATTTGTAACTAACTTGGGAGGCTGAGGTAGGAAGATTGTGAGTTCACAGCTAGCCTGAGCTACGTAGTGAGTTTGAGGCTAGCCTTTCCTAGTGAGACACTGCCTCATAAAAGCAAAAAAGCCTGTCATGGTGGTATGTGCCTATAATCCCGGCACTGGGGAGGCTGAGGCAGAAAGATCACCATGGGTTTGAGGCCAACCTACACTATATAGTGAGACCCTGCTTCAAAAACAAACAAAAAAACCTAAAGTGGCTTTCTTTGGTTCCTTAGCAAAAGAAGCTAGTAAAGGCGGGATTCCCAGGAAAGGAATGCACAGAAAGGTGAAAATAGGGAAGGGGGAGTCAATCTCTTCACAGTGGTTCTCCAGGATCCCCTGGAGAGTTTTCAAGTCCCAATGCTAGGTTGTACCCTGGGCCAGTTAAGCTGGCACCTCTGAGGTGAGACCCATGCGTGCATCAGGTTTGCCAAAACCCCACTTATCCCCATGCGCCATGCAAGTGAGACTCACAGGAGAGCTGTGATGCTGCTTCTTCACCAACGTGGGCTGCAGGTTTGCAATGCTAATCTTTATTTTTTGTTTTGGGTTTTTTGGGGGATATTTTGAGACAGGGTCTCCCAGTGTAGCTCAGACTGGCCTCAAACTCAGGGCAATGCCTCTGCATCCTGAGTACTCGGTTTACAGGCATGGGCCATTCACCTGGCTTCAGTGTTAATATTTTATTTCTGGTTTATCATGCGGTAGTGCTTTGCCTCTGGGGCTTAGCACACAAAATGCAGCAGTTTATTATTTTATATCTATAGTAAATACTAATTGTGAATGACCTCACTGTAGCCTAGAGAAGAAGAGATGAGGCTGATGGCCTTTTGATTATATATAATTCTGGGATGGAGAAACATTTTATCAGAAATGTTTTATAATCGGTACAATATTCATGATCCCTAAGAAGCTACAATGCTGAAGTGCATTTAAATGAAAATGGATTTTTAAAAATGCTGGGGATTTAGCATATCTCTGTTTTAGCTTTGTTTTTTATTTTTGAGACTGGTTCACTAAGTTTCCCAAGCTGACCTCCAAATTTAAATCTTTCTACCTCAGCCACCAAAGTAGTTGAAATTATAGGACTGTGTCCCCACATATGACCTTAAAAATTCTCTTTGATATGGGGGGAGGTCACAGCCTTTCTCAGAGCTGCCAGGGCAGTGCTTCTCAGACTGGAGCTTGTATCAAACCAACTGGTGTGTTTTAAGGTTTTTTTTTTCCTTTATAAATTTTTATGAGTGCATGTTGGCAGTGTATAATGATTATATTCATTGTGGGAGTTGTATATAACACATCTTAATTCTTTTTATTTCCCCCAGAGGGCTTTTTAGAACACAGATTCTTGGGCCCTGGCCCTTGGTGATGAATCTAGGGGAGAGGAGAATTTTAATTCCTAGCAGATTACTTACTGCTGTGAGCCTGTGGGCCCCCACGAGGACCACTGGGCTGCAGTGCTGGCTAAAATCCCAGGCTAGTTGGGCGCAGTGGTATGTGACTCTCATTCCTGCACGGGAAGCTGAGGCAGCCTAGGCTATGTAGTGAGTTCAAAGCCACCTGAGGCACTGTCTGAAAAACAATCCCAGGCTATAGCTGGGTCTTGCAGAGGAATCTCAAACAAGAGCTGGAGATGGAGGTCAACTGGCAAGTTGTCTGCTGTGCATGTGGAAGTCCCAGGGTTCGATTCCCATAACCATTGGGAAAAAAAATCTTAAATTTTACTCTTTTAAGAGTAGGAAAACTTATTAGGGAATAAGAGAAGCAAATGAGAGACAGGAGGGGCCCCAAATGTGTTGTCCAGATCTGGTTTTCAAGGTGAGTTTGATGCATAAATAAAGAGGTATAAACACTTGATTTTTTAAAAAAAATTTGATTCAGCTTACTTCAATTTGTAATGTTCTAAGAATAGAAATTGGGAAAGAAAACTGAAAACAAAAGAAGGGAAGCTTCAGGTGGGAGGGAGCATGAGGAGGAAGGGGAGCACAGCCTGCTGCGTGCTCGCGGCCCCGGTCTGTCTCTGATGAATCTGCAGGCGTAGCTCCGTGCTCGTGATGAACGTCCTGGCCACGCCTGGAGGCTGCCTCGTGGGTTTCTGCAAGATGGCTGAGTCCGTGGAGATGTTATTTGCAGGCCATTGTATCATGGGCATCTTGGGCGGACTCAACATGGATTTCATGCTCATGTGCATAGCAGAGGTGTCTCCCACTACCCTGCGAGGTACCTTTGGCTCCTTTCACCAGCTGGGCATCGTGGTCAGGATTCTTGTGGCTCAGGTACCCGGGGGGTGTCTCACACTGAGTGAGTGTTCATTTCATGCCCACTGAATGAATTCACAGAGACAGCACACTCAAAAATAGATGGGACATATTCAGTGATGTATATTTCAGACAGGATAGTGACTATAACTCATCAATTGTAGCTACCAAAGCCAAGAGTGTAGAAAAAGGAAAACAGAAAAAAATTGTATCTTTTTCTATGATAAAAGAATGGACCAGGTCAAAAAGAGGTATAAAAACTTGATTAAAAAGAACTTGGTTGAGGTTACTTCAACTTGAAGTGTTCTGATAATGGAAATTGGGAAGCAAGACTAGGAGTTTGGCTCAGTGGCTTAAGTGCCTGTCTGGAAGGTGCGAGGCTGTGAGTTCGATCCCCGGTGCCAAAGAAAGAAATTGGGAAACAGATTTGAAATTATACTACAAAGTTACTGTGATAAAATCAGCATGGTACTGGGAAAAAAAACAGACCTGAGGATCAGTGGAACAGATTAGAAGATACAAACACAGCTATAAACACACTCACCCACCTTGTCTTTGACAAAGGGGTCAAACATGTTCACTAGAAGAAAAATAGTCTTTTTAATAAATGGTGCTGAAAAAATTGGCTTTCCACATACTGAAGACTAAATTCAGACCCATGTCTATCACCATGCGCTAAAATAAAGTCAAAATGAATCAAAGATCTAAATATTAAAACTGAAACACTAAATATACTGTATGACAAGGTAGGTAGAAATCTTGAAGGCATGGGGTAGGCACAGTGGTCATGAACAAAGCGCAAACTGCACAGAAAAAGAGTCAACAACTAGGATCTCATCTTATTAAAAAGTTTTTGCACATCAAAAGAAATCACCAACAGAGAGAAAAGAAAACCCACAGAGTAGGAAAAAATTTTAATCAACTGTCCCTCGGACAAAGGACTTCTAGCTAGAACATACAAAGAATTGAAAAAAATCAGGCCCCCCAATTTTCAAAGACCCAATCCCAAAGTGGATGTCTGAGACGAACTTGTACTTCTCAGATGAAGAAATACAAATGGCAAATAAATATATGAAGAAATGTTCATCATCAGTAGTTATTCAAGAAATGCAAATTAAAACAACCCTGAGATTCCATCTCACTCCAAAAAGAATAGCTGCCATCAAGAAATCAAGCAGTACCAAATGCTTGAGGTCTGTGGGGAAAAAGAAACTCTTCTCCACTGTCGGTGGGAGTGTAGACTGGTGCAACTGCTGTGGAAGTCAGCTCAAAAATCCAGGACTGGAGATCCCATTCAATCCAGCTATTCCCCTTCTGGGTATTTTCCCAGAAGAACTGAAGACATCGTGCCACAACAATGTATGTGCAGTCATGTTCACAGCAGCAGTTTGTGATATCTAAATCTTGGAAACAGCCCTAATGTTCATCAGCCACAAAATGGATAAAAGAGATGTGGTATTTTTATACAATGGAGTACTACTCAGTTATAAAGAAGGATAAACTTGAGGTTTTCATAGGTAAATGGCTACAATTTGAGATCAAACTCAGAAGTGAAATAAATCAGACTTGCATGTGTAAATATTGTATTGTCTCCCTAGTGTAAAAAACTGAAACAGTAAACAAGATCCAAAACGTAAAATAGATATTGTCAAAGTGAAAGGGAAAGTGCTCAAAAGAAAAGAACTTCTGGGACAGAGGAAAGGAGAAAAGAAAGAAGGGCAAAGGTGATATGTATATATACTCATATATATGCATTCATATATATATACAAGGCAGATAACGATACTACTAATCTCTGTTAGCCCATCAAAAAGAAGAGCTTGTGCTCTTTGAGTGTGTGATCATTTTTTATACCTATATCTTGTAATCTGAACAACTACTTTGAAGAGAACAATACACAATATATTAAACAGTGTTAATCTCCTAGTATTTTGTTATGAAATTCTATATTATCGTTTTTATTCTTTTGTTTGCTCGTTTGTTTTTAAACTAAAAAAAAAAAAAGAAAGAAAAGAAAAGAAATTGGGAAAGAAAATTGAAGCCAGAAGAAGGGAAGCTCCGGGCGGGAGGGGGCCGGAGGAGGAAGGGGAGCGCGGCCTGCTGCGCGCTCGCGGCCCCAGTCTGTCTCTGGAATCTGCAGGCGCAGCTCCGTGCTCCTGATGAGCGTCCCGGCAGTGTCCAGCGGCTGCCTCCTGGGTTTCTGCAAGATGGCCGAGTCCGTGGAGGTGCTGACTGTGGCCGCTGTCGCACGGTGTCTTCTGTGGGCTCTGCACGGGGTCTGTTCCCGTGTGCACCATAGAGCTGTCTCCTACCACCCTGGGGGGCGCCTTTGACGCCCTCCACCAGCCGGGCATCATGGTCGGGATCCTGGTGGCTCAAGTACCCGGGGGTGTCTCACACTGAGTGAGGGTTCATTTCATGCCCAGTGAGTGAGTTCACACAGACAGAACACTGAAGAATCCATAGGACATATTCAGTGTTGTATATTTCAAACAGCATGGTGACTATAACTCATCAATTGTAGCTAACAAAGGCAGCAGCATGGAAAAATGAATATATAAAACTGTATCCTTTTCTATGATAAAAGAATGGACCAGGCCTGGTGCTGCATGTCTATAATCCTAGCAGTCAGGAGACTGAGGCAGGAGTTCAAGGCCAGATGTAACTACGTAAAGAAACCCTGTCTCAAAAAAACCCAAAAGAATGAATAGCTTTTTTTAAATTAAGGTTATTGGTACATTTTAGGTATACATAATTATGCCAGGAATATAGTTCAGCAGCACAGCATCTGCCCGGCAAGTGCAAGATCATGAGTTCAATTTCCAGCACCAAATAAATAAATAAATAAATAAATCTAAGAATTAAAAAACAATGGTTACACATAATGATCACATATGTCATAGGGAAT
>RJWM01037066.1:0-17708 GCA_004363535.1 Dasyprocta punctata
TTGTCTCCCTAATGTAAAAAACTGAAAGAGTAAATAAGATGTACAATAGATATTATGAGAGTATAAGGGGGAAGAAATGGCTCAGAAGGAAACAACAGCTGGGATGGGGGAAAGGAGAAAAGAAAGAAGGGAAAAGATTATTCATATATATAAGTACAAAAATATATTTACATATATACATATACAAGATAGATAATTATACTACTAATACCTGTCAGTTCATCAAAAAGAATGGTTTGTGTTTTCACTGATCATTTTTCATATCCATGTGTCTTGTAATCTGAGCAACTACTTTGAAGATAGCAAAACACAATATATTAACTATTGTTAATCTCCTATTATGTTGTTTTGAAGTTCTGTATCATTGTTTTTGTTCTTTTTTCATTTTAAAATAAAAAAGAATAATATTGTTCAAATGAGTGAGAAGACAGAGCAAGTTAGACAAAGTGGGGAAAAATCAGGTAGGTAAAACTAACCAAACAAAACCAATGTAATTCTATTAATATTTGGGAAAAGGCGCAAAAAATATATAATTTAAGTAAGCAGTTCTCAAACCCACTTGTACATTAGAATAATTGGGGAAATTTTTTTAAAATTATGCCTATGATCTTGGAATTTCTAGAAATCAGTGCTTCTAACAGTTCCCTGATATATTATAATGTGAAATCAGGATGTACCTTGAGACCATGGCGTTAAGTGAAACAAATCAGACACACAAGTGTAAATGTTGCATTGTCTCTCTTATGTGAGGAATCCATAGTACCATATAAATAGGGGGCAAAATAAAAGATAATAGGAGTAGAGTGATAGATCTTTCTCACACGGGAAGGAGGATGGAGAGGGGGCAGGAGGGAAGAGGAAGAGGATGAAAGCAAGAGACTAAAATGTGCTATGTACACGTAGCAACTCCAGAATGTACACACAGAATGTAAGCATTATATATGGCAAACGTGGATTAGTAAAAATTAATTTTTATTTTAAGGCAAAGAGAACTTTTAGGGATGAAGATATTTATCATATGTCAGTAAAACATTTAGCCAGATGAAATAAATCCCAAATCAATGCACAAATAATAGTTTAACTTCAATATATGGGCAAATGACACATTTGGAAGAATATGTATAGTTTCATAAATTTTTCAACATTTTTCTTAATAAAAGAGAGCTCAAGTAGTGGAAAACATAGTAAGTACAAGCAAGTATAAGTATATGTAACAAGTTTGACCTATTGATCTACCTAACCCAATAATCAATAATCAGCAACTACACAGAGGAGACAAGTATTAAATACGTATTAAAGTTGATTATGAGATTTTAAACTTTGTCCCAAGAAATAAAAGTGCCCTAATGTAAGTAGTATTCTCTTATCAAAAGAAAGTCAAGAAAACTTTGAACTCTGCATTTGGTAATTTAAAACCCACTTTTTATGATTTGTTAAGGATGTGGTCATGGAAATTAGAAATATTAGCGCTAAATACTGAGAAAAATGTCATGTACCTGAATGTAGGAAATGCCAGTCAAATAGTTCCTAGAGGAGAATTTCTAAAGGTAAAAGTTTCTATTTTTAAAAATGTTTAAAACACAGAGAATTTATCCTAAATAGTTTTAAAACATAAAATAACAAATCACACTTTGTAGGGAAGGCACGGTATAAAATAATGATAATAGCTAACTTGTTGAGTTTTAAGGTAAGACAGACCCCACACACTGAGTAACGCTGAGGGCTGCGGTGTCGCCTCCTGACGGAACAGACTCTCGGGGTGCACGGGCCCTGGGCTGGGTCCCAGCGTCGCACACACGCGCACAAAGCAGGTGCGAGACCCCGCCGACGAGGGGCGGCAGTCAGCAGCGCGAGGCTTCCAGCGGCAGCCGGAGGGCGCAGTCTGTGTACGCGGCCTGCTGTGTATCTGCAAGTCCAAGAGAATCGATGAAAACACACTGAAAGTGATACTGAAATATATTATTATATCCGAATTGAGAGCTTTCACAGCACCAGTAGACTATGTACTTAAAAATGATTTAAGACTGTAAATTTTATGTGATGTTTTTAGCCACGTTTTAAGAAAGGCATATAGGACACGCTCTGCGTATCCCTCACTTTCCTTTATCAGACACCCCGGAGAAGCCCTCCACGCTCCCCAGCCGGGGCACTGGAACACCGGGCGCTGCGCTCGCTACTTGGCTTAAGGTATGAGGTGACTTTCAGTTTTTCCTGTAAATGTTTAATTTGTCAATAAGTTTATGACGCGGTCCAAAAAAATGAGCCTAAGTAACCAAGAAGAGCCCAAAAAAAGAAAAAATGAGAAAGACTAACCCAAAGAGATGTTAAAATATAATTACCCATCATCATCATCATCACCAGACCTCTATATTTAAAATTGTGTGGAATTCAGAAAAACTATATCAGAAAAACAGTGAAACAAAACAGATGACCCAGAAATAGATCCAAGTGAATATTGTTTATTATGTAGAAAAGATTACATCTTAAATCAATGGGAAAAACATAAAAATATTAAGAAATCATGTTGAGAATTATGAGTGACCAGTATTTAGAACGATGTGTCTCTGGATCTACACTTCACAGGATATGCTGGGATGACCCAACCGCAAATGACCTGGATACGTGAATACAGCGTGAGGAGAGGAGCGCTGAGGAGAAAGGCGGGCGGGGAGAGTACTGCCGGACACTGGAATAAGACGCAGGTCTATTCCTCCATTCCCCGGAACGGAGTAAAAGCTCCTAACTATGACTCCATACCAGGAAGCAACAAGACGAAGTGGAGACGTGTTGCACTCACAGCGCGTCTGCCCGTAACAGGCTAAGCGGGTAGGAATTTCCCTTCCTCCATAAGCAAGGGAAGCAGACTGCACGTATGAAACACGTGGGTTCGTGTCTTCCGGGGAAAACAAAGCACAGAAGTGCTGGTTTCTTTCTCCTCCGTGTTTCTGTCTTGACGGCTCTTTCTTATGTGCAACTTTTGCTTTTCCGTCTGCAGACTCTTCCTTCGGTGGAGAGACAAATTCCTGAAGTCTTGCAGTCAGTATTTTATAATCTCTTTCCCACACCACTCTATGATCCTCTCTGAGTTACTTTCCTATTACTATGGAAAACAGGTCTTTTTCTTCCCATCTAACTTAGTAGGCTTAGACTCATGGCTCTTAAGATGAAATTGAGGCGAGTGTGCCTTCCATAACCCACCAGCAGCTGGGCCTAGATAAAGCCTCTGGAGTTTTTCATATCTATATAATTGTTTTTAAGTGACACACAATCACACATATGGCGGGGTATGGTGTGACACGCTGACACACACGAACGATGTACGAGGGCCAAATCAGGGCTGTGCGTGTCACCACCACCTCACCTCTCGGGCCTTCACACTGGGAAGGAAAATTCCCCTGCTGGTGACTTGGAGGTCGCTGCTCATCGGTGCCGACCTACACAACAGCACGAGGCTCCTCCTGGCCGTCTGGGCCCCGCTGCTCCGCCCGGGGTCCTGTCCTGTCCTTCTCATTTCCCTTTAAAGGGTCAGCCTGGACTCCTTACCGCTTTCTCGCACTCCCTAATTAGAGCTTTTAATGTAAAAAAGAAGTCGTTCCCCCTGCTCGATTGTGTCCAGTTGCATGCCCGCTCCGTCTCGCCATCCTCGTGTCTCCAGCCTTCCTATTAATCCACTCTGTGAGATCAACGTTTTAGCCTCCGTGGACCAGTGAGAAGATGCAGTGTTTATCTTCCTGTGCCTGATTTTTTAACCTGAAATATGGCTTCCAGTTCCAACCGTGTTACCACAAATGACAAGATTTCATTGATTTCATGACTAAATAGTATTCCACAGTGTACGTATGTCACATTGTCTTTATCCAGTCACCTTTTCCTGGGCATCTTGGCTGATTCTGCATCTTGGCTTTTGTGAATAGTGTTGCAAACACATAAGCGTGCAGTTGTCTCTGTGATACAATGATTTCCTTATGTTTGGGTATATGCCCTCAGAGGGATTGATGGATCTTATGCTGTTCTGTCTCTACTTTCAAAGGGACTTCCATACTGCTGGCCATGATGTCTGTACCACTGTATCTTCCCACAAGTGGAGTAGCAGAGCAATCATTTCTCTACATCCTGCTAGCGCTTGCTATTTCTTCTTATCTTTTTGGTACTTGCCTTTTTAGATATCTCACTGTGGATTGGGTTTGTATTTCCCCGTTGACCAGGGATGTTAATTTGTCATATACTTGTTGGCTATTTGTGTGCCTTGAGACTGCTCTACTTAGATCTATGATGCATTTTTAAATCAAATTATTTAGGGGTTTTAGATATTGTGTTGAGTTTCCTTATATTCTGGATTCATCCCTTGTCAGATGAATGCACAAATATTCTCTCCTGTTCTATTGGCTGTCTCTTCAATATGTCCATTGTTTCAATTGCTGTGCAGAAGTTTTTAGTGTGACATAATCACATTTGTCAATTCTTGCTTCTGTTGCCTGTGGTTTGGGAGATCTCATCCAAAAAAATCTTTGCCTACATCGATGTTCTGAAGTGGTCCCTGTTTTGCTCTAGGTATTTTATAGTTTCTTTTCTTACATTTAGGTCCTTGGTTCTTTTTGACTGTTTTTTTTTTTAATAGAATGAGACATCTAATAGGGATCTCGTTTCATTCCTTTCCACGAAGGTATCCAGTTTCCCCAGACCATTTATAGAAGAGACTGCCCTATCTTTAATGCACAGTCTTGTTTTCTTTGCTGAATATCAGTAGGTTGTGTGTACATCTAGGTTCTCTGTTCTGTCCCATTGGTCTATATGTTGATTTTAATGCCACTACCATGCTGTTTTGGTTACTATAAGCTATAGACAAGTCAGCTGTGGTGATACATCCAACTTTTTTTTCCCAGAATTGTTTTAGAGATTTTGGAGTCTTAGGTAGTTCCATATGATTTTTAGGAGTGTTTTTTCCCTATTTCTGTGAAGTCTTTCATGGTATTTTGATAGAACTGCATTAAATCTATAGCTTACTTTAGGTAGTAAGGATGTTTTCATAATACAAATTCTTTCTATGTGTGAACATGAGATTTTTTTCCCCATTTTTGTGTATGACCTCTTCAATTTCTTTTATCAGTGATTTATAGTTTTCATTATAGAGGTTTTTTCACCTGCTTCTTAAATTTACATATTTTATTTTTTGTAGCTATTGTGAATGGGATTGCTTTCTTAATTTCTTTTTAAGTAAATTCGTTATTGGTATGTAGAAATGGTAAACTACTTTTTGTTTATTGATCATGCAACTACAACTTTACTGAATTTATCAGTTCTAACAGCTTTTTAAAGGATTTTTAGGTTTTTCTCGATATAAAATCACATCCACAAACACTGGTAGTTTATCTTCCTTCTTTCTAATTTGCATGCTTTTTATTTCTTTCTCTTGCCTTGTTGATCTAGCTAGGACTTCCAGAATTATACTGAATAAGAGTGTTGAAAATAGGCATTTTTATTATGTCCCAGATCTTAGGAGAAAAACACTTTCAATTTTCCCCATTCAGTAAGATGTTAGCTACAAATCTGTCATATATGGCTCAATTGTGATGCAGTATGCTTCCTCTACACACGATTTCTTTCCATGAAGAGATGCCCAAATTTGTTAAATGCCTCTTCTGTGTTGATCGAGATGGTGGTGTGATTTTTGTCCTTCATTTTGTTAATGTAGCTTATCATGTTTATTGGCTTGCATTTGTCTAATCATCCTTGGGATAAGTCATGGGGTATAATCTTTTTAATGTGCTATTGGATTTGGTTTTACATTATCTTATTGTTAAATTTGTATCTATATTGATAAGGGAGATTGGACTGTCACTTTCTTTCTTTTATTATGTCCTTGTGTGGTTTCAGTATCAGGGTAATACTTGTCTTGTAGTATGAGTATGAAAGAATTTCATCCTTTTAAATTTTTTGAAATAGTTTGATAAGGATTAGAATTAATTCTTTAAAACGTTGGTAGAATTCAAGAGTGAGGCCATCTGGTCCTGGATTTTTCTTTTTTGGGAGACTTTTTATTACTGATTCAACTTTTTGTCCATTATTGACCTGTTTAGGTTTTGTATTTCTTCATGGTTCAATCTTGGTAAATTCTGTGTCCAGATTGTTAGCATATACAGAGGTTGTTCACAGTAGTCCGTAGTGGCCCTTTGTATTTCTGAGGTAATTCCTTACATTTAACTATTAGTGTCTCCATTTTCACCTGTGACTTTTTATTTATATCTGCTCTCTTTTTTCCTAGTCTATCTAAAGGTACTTGCCTATTAAAATAAGACAAATGCTTCTTTCCATAGCACAGCATACATTGATCCTCAATAAAAACTTTTCAGTTTTTTAGCTTAATATAGGTACTTTGTTTTTAAAGTAAATTCAATTCTCTGCTATAAATAAACAAGAACAAAGACTGTTTCACAAGAACAGGAATATTTTAAAGAAGTTATATTTCTAATAAAATATCTGACAGTGTGGGGTTGGCTTTGCCTAACCTAATTATTTGCAGCACTGCTTACACTAAAAATTTTCCTGCTTTGAATAATAAATTACGCTTGCCCTGTTGTAGACAGATGAAGGGATATGCCCACATTCGCTAGCATCTGTGAACCAGCAGGGTGCACCCCAGAGCACCCCTCCTGTTCCCTGGCACCAGCCAGCAGAGGTTGTTCACCCAAGAGCTAGAACTGAGGCTGAAAGAACACAATTCTGTAAGTTTGAGCTGTTAAGTTTAATTTTCCTAAAACTGTATCATTTAACTAGAGTATTAAGAAGACTTGACAAAAATAAATAAATAGACGCTAATAAAGCACACAGTCCTCATTTGCATCTGTTATTCACATATCACACCTGGACCCACCTGACCCACCACTGTTCTCACTGAAACACTCACATACCTTGTATATGTATGGATTCTGATCAGAAGATCTCCTACTGGTATAACTCAGATGCTTCTCGCTAAAAACATGATTTCTTTCCACCTCCAGCTTCAATTCTATATATTTCAACCGACTCCTAGGAACTACTGACACACGACTCATTTTTCCTGGCTGGAAAATTCCATATCTCACAATTTACATTCTGGCCTAAAGTCTTGATAGAATCAAAAAGCATAAGATCCTCTATTACAAAAAGTAAAATAAAATACAACAGATTCATCAAGATTTAGCCTGAATCGCTAAAATGAAGATTCCTGCAGGAAACGAAAAGTGTGTTTGGTGAAGTCTCTTTGTGAGTGACAGAGCCTTTCTCGTGCTGGGAATGACAAGACAGAAAAGGCAGGGCTTCCGCAACCCGAAGAGGCAACTCTGCTGCACTGATTTCACCGTATTTCCTTCAGCAGAGTCGCTCAGAAAGTCAGCTCAGTGAGAGTGGTGTCTGTCAAATACCAGATGATTTACAGTGATCACCTTCACATCGTTATTCCCCATGCATAAGCCAGACCTTCAATACGGATCACCCCTAGAATACAACACGCATGTTTCTCTATAGAAACAAAACAAAGCACTGTGTTACAGAAGTTGACCTTTCCAAATAATTTGCCTCGTGAACAAAGGCAGTGTCCCCTTCCTCAAGAGGAAGACCTGGTGCAGTTGTGGACGACAAAGTGAAAGGACACCACAGCAGCAAGCTTCAAATGTGCGCAGGGTACTGAAACGAGAACAGCAGAGGAGATCCGTGACCTTGAGGGTGACAGGGAACGAATGTGCAGCTTGGAGGCCCCCGAGTATAATGTATTCACTGGCACTTGTTAGTTCAAATGGCCAAGCAGTGGAGCAGAATTAATACCTGCGGAACTCATGGCTGTGCATCAAAATCCATCAAGGTGCCAAGACTTATGGGCCTTCCAAACCACCCAGGTGAAGGCGGCCCTCTTTACGGCATGCCTCGCCAACAGAATACAGATTTGACTTTCCTACCCTTGAGAAAAACACAAAGCAGTCACTTTGAGCTAAGACTCCAAAGTACAGCTGTGGCTCAACTTAACTTCCTGCAGGTTAAAACTTGCAGACTAAGGCCACAGATTTGATTTATCTTTCCTTTTAATGGTGTTTATCAGAATGGAATTGGTCTCTTGTTACCAATCTGAATATGTTGGGCTCACTGGATACCTAACTGAGTACATTCTTTCTAACCTCATTATAGCTATTAGAAACCCAAGAATAAACATAGACAGTAAATGCAAAAGGATTAAATTCTTTAGAAATGATATTGAGCTATCAGTCATATAACTGCCTTGTTGGCCAGATAACTCAAAACAAAACACACAGGGCCATTCAGTCATGAAAAGTTAGGGAAAGAAAAGTACGGCTGACTGAATATACAAATAAATAAATTTTTCATCTCAAGGGGTTTCCAAAGTGCAACAGAATACTGTTCTGAATGTAATTGAGATGACTGGGGAATGAAAGAGCGTCAGTGCTTGCTGAAGGCACTTTAGGACAGCATAGTTGCCTCATGAAAAACTACCAGTGCTCTCAGCTCGGACTACAAGTGCATGGGAAAAGGCGCCCCGCAGGGTCACCCACTTCAGCACCACCACAGAGCAACGAGATGGAACACACCAGAGACACCCTTAGCTGCACACGCCAGCGAAGTCGCCTCTGAGCGCAACTGGAAATATTTATTATAAGAAAAAAAAAAGAAAAAAAAACATGGTTTCACCTAACACTCCACAAGAGTATTCTTTAAGGTTCACCTGGGGACAGATAATGTTGTTCCTTCCCTCCCAGAACTAGGACACACCTCTGTCTCTTTAAAAATGGAAGAGAATAACTGAACCCCATATTTCTTTAAAATAATTCAGTTCGTGCAACCATCATTAGCAAGCATTGCTGGGTACTAAGCAGACCGTGAACATGGCACTGAAGATCCTAGAAAGGCATAACACTTGTTGCATAAACTCACTATCCGGTAGGGGGCAAATTATAATACTCTTTTTAATTTCAAAACACATCAATCAGGGGGCAACAATGGTACATTTTCACTATATTCGTTCTTCCTACCCAAGAGCACAGAATAGCTCTCCATTTTCTAATATCCTCTTCAATCTCCTTTTTCAGAGTACTGTGGTTTTCAATGTAGAGGTCTTTTACGTCCTTTGTTAGATTGATTCCTAGGTATTTCTTTTTTTTTTTTTTTTTTTTTTGGATGCTATTGTGGAAGGTATTGTTTTCCTGATATCCCTCTCAGTGAGTTTGTTATTTGTGTACCTGAAGGTTATTGATTTTTGAGTGTTGACTTTGTAACCAGCTACATTACTGAATTTCCTTATTAAATCTAGAAGTCTTTAGGTGGAGTTTTTGGGGTCTTCTAAGTAGAATATCATGTCATCTGCAAATAACAGTAGTTTAACTTTTTCCTTTCCTATCTTTATTCCTTTTATTTTTTTTTCTTGTCTAATTGCTCCAGCTGAAGTTTCCAGGACTATGTTGAATAAGAGTGGAGACAGTGGACATTCTTGTCTTATTCCTGATTTTAGAGTGAAAGCTTTCATTCTTTTTTCCATTTAGTATGATGTTGGCTGTTGGTTTGTCATAGATAGCTTTTATCAGATTGAGATAAAGACCATCTATTCCAATTTTTTGTAGGATTTTTATCATGAATGGGTGCTGGACTTTATCAAAAGCTTTTTTTTTTTCATCTATTGAGATGATCGTGTGATTTTTGTCCCTGGTTCTCTTTCTTAGTTGGGTCCTTCTCTGGTTTTGGAATCAAAGTAATGCTTGCTTCCAGGAATGAATCAGGGAGTACTGCTTCCCTTTCAATTTCATTAAAGAGTTTAAGACATAGTGGTGTTAGGTCTTAACTAAATTTCTTGTAGAATTCAGCAGTGAATTCATCAGAACCTGGGCTTTTCTTTGTTGATAGGTTTTTTATTCCATCTTTGATTTCATTTATTGATATTGGGTTATTTAGAATTTTTATGTCTTCTTGATTGAGCTTTGGTTATTCATATGTATCTAGGAATCTGCCTATTTCTTCTGTGCTTTCCATCTTATTAGAATACAAGTTTTCAAAGTAGGTATAGATCATTTCTTGGATTTCTGCAGGGTCTGTTTTGATTTCTCCCTTTTCATTCCTAATTACATGGATTTGAGTCTTTTCTTTCCCTTTTTTGATAAGATTGGCCAAGGGTTTGTCAATTTTATTTAATCTTTCAAAGAACCAACTCTTTGATTCATTGATTCTTTGCATTAATTTTTAGTCTCCAGTGTGTTAATTTCTGGGCTCTGATCTTTATAATTTCCTCCCTTGTATGAACTTTTGGTCTAGCCTGCTCTTCTTTTTGTAGAAGTTTGAGGTTCAACATTAAGTAGTGTATATGTACTTGCTCTATTTTCCTGATATGGGTATTTGCTGCTATAAATTTCCTTCTTAAGACTGCTTTCATTGTGTCCCACGAGTTCCAGTATGTTGTATTGTCATTATCATTCAACTGCAAAAACTGTCTAATTACTTCTTTAATTTTATCTGTGACCCATTAGTTGTTCAGTATGGTGTTGTTTAGTTTCCATGTATTTATGAAGTTCTTGTGGTTTCCTTTGGCATGAATTTTCAATTTTATTGCACTGTGGTCTGATAGTATGCATGGGATAATTTCAATTCCTCTGCATTTACTTAAGCATGTTCTATAAGCCAGTATGTGGCCTATTTTGGAGACTGTCCCATGTGCAGCTGAGAAGAATGTGTATTCTGATGATGCAGGGTGCAACACTCTATAGACATCTACTAGGTCAATTTGTTCAAAAGTTTGATTTAGTTCTAATAATTCATTATTGATTTTTTGTCTAGTTGATCTGTATTTATGTGACAGTGGGGTATTGAGTTCTTACAATATAACTATGTTAGAACCTATTTGATTTTTCATGTCCATTAGTAATTGTTTTATATAGTTGGGTGCACTGATATTTGTTGCATATATATCTGTGATTGTTATCTCTTCCTCTTGAATTGTTCCCTTTACAAAGATGTAGTGACCTTCTTTATCTCTCTTAATCAGTCTTGGCCTGAAATTCACTTTGTCTACAAATAGAATAGCTACCCCTGCTTTTTTCTGGATTCCTGTCACATGGAGTATTGTTTTCCATCCTTTGACTTTCAGTGTATGAATTACTTTTTGAATTAAATGTGTTTTTTTGTATGCAGGACATTGTTGGATCTTGCTTCTTGATTCATTCTGCCAGTCTGTGTCTTTTGATTAGTGAATTGAGACCACTGACATTGATGGCTATAACTGAAATATATTGACTTATCATTGTCATGTTATTTTCCTGTTGTTGGCTCCCCACCTTTTTTCTCCTCCCTCTAATTGCTTGCCTTCCCTAGTGGATTCCTTCTGTTGGGGTTCATGGAGCTATCTGTCTTTCTTGAATGTCCTTCAGAACATTTTGGAGTGCTGGTTTAAATTTCCTCAGATGTTCTTTGTCATGGAACTATCTTATTTCTCCATCAAGTTTGAAAGATAGTTTTGCAGGGTACATAAACCTGAGTTGAAAGTTGTTTTCCTTTAGAACTTGGAGTACTTCACTCCAAGCTCTGCTTGACTTGAGAGTTTGTGCTGAGAAGTCAGCTCTAATTCTGATGGGTTTTCCTTTATTGGTGATTTGTTTCTTTTCTCTAACAGCTTTTAGGATTCTATTCTTGTGTTGAATTTCTAGAATCTTGACTATGATATGCCTGGCTGTAGATTCTTTTTGATCACTGCTAATTGGAGTTCTATATGCCTCCTTTATCTGCATGTCAGGTTCTTTTTATCTACCAGGGAAGTTTTCTGTCATGATGTCTGTGAACATTTTTTAATGTCATTTGTGGTATCTCCTGCTTGTTCACTGACTCCAGTGAATCTTAAGTTATTCTTCTTTGTCTCATCTAACAGCTGCTGGATTGATTTCTCATGGTCCCTTGCTATTTTTGAGAAATCTTTCTTTTCCTGGTAGCTAACTGCAAGGCTTTTCAGTATCTGAGATCCTGTCCTTGCATTGGCCTAATCTGCTTCATATACTGTCAATGGAGTTTTTAGTCTCCTGGATATCTGCTTGAATCTGCTTTATGGATTCCATTTCTTTCCTCTGCTGAGTTTCCATAATTAGCATAAGCTCACCTATTTTTCCATCTGTGTCTGCTCTAACATCACTAAGTGTGGTGTGTGTTTTGGTAATCTCTGTAGTTATCTGAGAGATTATTTCTGGCTTCATTTTTTCCAGAGCCTCATTCAATTGCTTTGTTGTTTCCACTTCAGAGAGACCTGGTGGGGGCTTTCAGACTTTCTCACCTCATTGCCCCCTGGATTTGTCTTTGGTGAACTGGATGTCTAACATTGCATTCTGCTTAGGTGTCTTCTCATTTTATTTTCTCTCTCTCTTTTTTTTTTCAGTTTAATTCCTGAGGTGATGCTTGTAAGTTGCCTGTGGTGGGTTGCTTTATTGCTAGTATTTAGGACCTTTAGGTGATGATTACATGTCTGAGGTATCTTCCAGGTGTAGCTGGTTTTTGGTTTTGAGTCTGTTGGAAGATCTTACCTCTTCAGTTTGTTAGAGATGAGAAGCTGTTGCTTGTTTGGCCCAGTCCCTGGTTCTCCAGCACTGTGCCACCATATTTTCTGTGATCCTTAGTTAATTTCAGTCATGGATTATCAGGACCAACAGCTGTTTAGAACAATTATGTCAATTTTGGCTATAGTGATACCAATAGCATCAAACACAGCCTAGAAAACAACAAATTGAGCTAATCCTTAATTTGCAACTTTTAACCGTATGAACTAGATTTGTAATTATATAACAAAATGTAAAAAAAAAAAACAATTATATGTAATATACAAGTCCATTATGTGTCAATTTTGCCTTCAGGCAAAGTTTTAAAATGGATTAAGGAGAAAATGGAGAAGTGGAAGAAGAGAAAGAGCCTAGAAATAAGGTTGGAGGACAAAGGAAATCACCCCAACTTGGGGAGACTGGTGCAGAAGACTGAAGGAAAAGAGAGATAGAAGAGACAAAAGGAAGAACAGAACAGAACCACCCACAAAGACGTTAGGAACCATTTTCACACTTACATATAAACAATGAAGGAGAAACAGAAGAAAAAAAAAAGCAAACAAAAAAATGAAAAGGAAAACAAAAAGACCACTTTCAGGATTCTCTCTGGTTTCCCTAGTAGACAACCTGTGGAGACAGAGTCCTGAGTTGTGCTGATCTGTCCCAACAGGGCAGCAGTTGCTTTATGGCAGAGTACCGGGTAACCTTAGTGGGCCTGCCCTGAGCCCAGACTCACTGGGCTTCACCAGTCTGTGCCCAGCTAGGAGCTGCTAGAGGAAGCCAGCCGTAGTTCTGGGTTCTGGGCTTACCCAGCCCATCTCCAAAATGGCTCCAAGCTAATCGCTTTCTCCCCACTGGAGGACTAAGTCTTCTGCACTCACTGCCAACCAGTGCAGCCCTCCACATCTGCTGCTACCCTCCCACTACAGCGTCTCTCTGCAGTGGCCTCCGGGGTCGCCAGCCATCACCATCGCCATGATCGTGTGTCCCCAGTTTAGAACAGCTCCTCTCGCTCAGTGAGTCCCATCTCAGGGAGAAGGTGCCGCCAGCTACTGCCTTATTCTTAGTTGAAGTTTTTTTTATTTTCACTGTGTGTTTCAATTTGCACTTCAGATTCTTCCTGGGTCCAGGGGACCCACATTCTTCCTTCTTGTCTTCCTCACAATGCTGTATTCCAGTATCTGGACAGTAACTCTCAGAGAGGCTGTTTTCTCTGCTGCTTACTGCTCCACCATCTTCCTGGAAGTCGACAAATTGTAATACTACAACGTGTATTATAATACTACATGCTAAAATCATGGAAATGTTTTGTTCCATCTGAAAGTCCAAAAGAGAATTCACACACGCAAGGGTGAGAGGTGCTTTGGCTTGGCTTTGAAGACTGAGTGTGAATTCGCCTAGCAGGTAAGTCATGAAAGGTTACAGCTTCCTGACAAAGAATAAAGTACCTGCAGCAAACGTCCACAAGCACTGTTGTCAAGAATATAGACGGGAATCATCCAGCAAATGTCATGCTGTCATCCACAGAGGGTGCCTTTAAAGTGCAGATGCTAAGCATTATCAGAGAATCCCCTCCCCCAAAAAATTCCCCTATGAAAGGGTTGTCTGTTTTCTTTCTCTCCAATTTCTCTGTTCACATTTTCCCTTGATCTTACTCCAAACAGGCATTTAACTCCACGCTTAACTAAAGTAGTTCTTGCTAAGGTCACCAATCTTTCTGTTTCTGAGTTCAAAGTCAATTTTAAACCCTTACAAATTTATCTACAACACTTACTAGAATGTTCCACATCTCCTTTCCAGAAACACTTTCACCATTAGCTCCTGGAACATCAGGTTCTCCTGGGTCTGCTCCTATCTGAAAGAGCAACTCTTTGGTCTCTGCTGCAAATTCCTCCCCACATCTCTGCAGTCCTGATGTTAAGGGGCCCCAGGACTCAGTCCTCAGACCTCTTCAAACACTTTCATTTCTCCAAAATTCATTCCTCCGCCAGATCTCAACCGCGAGCTCCAAGGCCATACATCTCACCGTCTATGAAGGGCTCCTATCTGTAAGTCCTAGAAGAATCTCAGCCCTCAGATAATGCCAAAGAGCTCCTTGCTCTTCATTTTTCCACTGTAGTGACAGAAATTTTAGAGTCATCCACAAGCTCTCACTTTAACTTACATCCCGCATCCAACCCAAAAATACTCCTCTTCAGAGCACGTCTAATATCTGACCCCTGCATAGGCTTGCATAGCCAAAACCCTGTCCAAGTCACAGTCACGTCTCACCTGCAGCGTTCTACCTGAGCCGCGACGGACCTCAGTGCTTCGGTTCTCAACCGCAGAGTGACTGCTGAAGAACTGCAGTCAGGTCACGGCATTCTCCTGTGCAGATCCCTCCAGTGACTTCCCACTGAAGTTAGAATAAAATCAGCAATTCCCTCCCAGTGCTACCGACCCCGACCCACTGGACCCCTTGCCCATTCTGGCCTGCTCGGCCACACCCACTTCCCGTGGAGTCCTCAGCTGTGCGGAGCTTGCCCCACTTCAGGTCCTTGGTACTCACTCATCCTGTGCTTCAAAGGCTCTTCCCTCAAGGAGCCACACGGATCCTTCTCAAATTTCTTTTTGTACCTATTTAAATATCACCTTTGCATCAAGATCTTCCAGACCTCTTTTGTAGCGGCAACTCTTCCCCCTTATTCCATCCAGCATTGCCTATTTTCCGTAACTGATTACCAACTGACATACTGTATGTGCACGTGTGTATCGAGTGATTTGTCTGTCTCTCCCCATCAGAACAGAAGCTCTAAAGGGACAGGACTTTGCTGTGTTCACTGATGTACCGCCAGCACCTAGAATAATGCCAGTGTTGCAGGAGGTAGCCAACAGCTATTTACTGACTGCATGAATGAGCAGAAATGGTGCCTAGGATCTGAACACTCAGAAGAGAGCCAGGTCTTCAGGTCAGCAGCAGCAGTTTGTCTAGAAAGGAGCCGGAGGGTGGGAAGTGGGACCATGACTGTACAATTCTTTTCTTGCTTATGGAAGCAAAGCACACACATGCATACCCCTATGTGGTAGGTTCTAAAGGTCTCATGACTGAATGTAAACTCAGTCACATAGAAGGTCCTCATAGACTTTATAAAGTTTCCTCATTTGGGGGGCTGAGAATGTCTGTCAGTAGTAGAACACCCAACTTGCAGGGTAAAGCCCTGGGTTTGATTTCTAGCACCACAAAAAAGAAAGAAACTCATCTTAAGTATTGTTGTACATTCACACTTAGACCAGATTTATATTTGCAATTTCTTTGACTAGGAGGGTCAAAATTCTATTGCCTTTGGAGAAAACTTTATAAAAATATTTTTCTGATGAATTTTTGGAGAAAAATAGGTTCTAACGTTTAAAATGTACATGTTTTCCTACTAATGATTCCACCTTAGGTAGTGTAAACCTAGGAAAACCCTCACATGTGCTTATAAGAGAGCTGTACATAAACTGCTTATTGCAGTAATGTTTGCAATGAAGGAAACTTGGAAGCAATGTAAGTTCCCGCAGTGGAAGAGCAGGTAAACGCACCATGGCACGTTCATTCAGGGGGCTCAGACTGGTCTTCGGCAAGGATAGATCTCAACAGCACTGCTGAGCAAGCTGCAGGATGTGCGCCACATAATGCCAGTCGTAGACGGCGTGAAGCTGTGGGACACAGCGCGGCACGGAGTGTAGAGAGGCAGAAATGCACAAGTGCGGAGCGGTGGACACCCCGCTCAGCGGAAAAGCTGCCTCTGCAGACGAAGGGAGGGGACGGACGCAAGCAATCAAGGGCCCCAAGTGCATCTAGAACGACTCGTTTCTCAAGAAAGAAAGCGCATCTGAAGGAAGTGTGTCCAGGTTTTAAAATTTGACAAAGCTTGGTGGTATTTTTATCATGTCCCTCTATTTTCCTATATGCTTAAAATAGTTTATAGTAAAAATTCTATCCTCCAAAGTGGGAGAAAACCAGGTAGCAGCCTCCTTAACACAGTGAGGTATTAATGAGTCTTGATTATATTTACAAGGACATTCCAGGTGGAGAAGAATGTATTTACATAATTGCTTATTTGGGGTAATACTAGTCGTTGGAGTTAAATCATGGAGGACCTTATAAGTCATGCTAAGCAGCTGGAATTTTATTCTCTTTGGAACAGAAGGTCACTGAATTTTAAGGACGGGAGTAACATGATTTGATTTATATTTTAGTGAGCTCACTCTGGGGGAGCAAGTTTGGGAATGAAGTGGAGCGCTGCGGTGCATGGAAATAAGATGACCAGCTTGGAGAGTTTTTACACTGATCCTGGAAAGAGCTAATGAAGTCCTAGACTAAGTAGCACTGGGAATGGAAGAACGATGTAAAAGGGTTTGGGATATAAAATCGGTGGGACTCTGATGTGCACAGCGAGAAAACAAAACAAAAAAAGCCCCGGGCACCTTTCAGGTTTCTGGCTGCCGGAGCGGCGGAGGGGACTGGACGCAGCTCCGGGATGGGGGACAGGGAGACCGCAGACCTAGGTGCGGGGTGGGGGGATAAAGAGTCAGGGCGCTGGGCTTCCCGCCCTGCAGGAGACGTCCTGAAGAGGACACCCGAGCGCCGCCGGGGGAAGGGCGGCTGGCCGGGAAAGGGGCCTCCTGGGAGGGCACGGAGACGGGAGCTCCCGCAGAGAGGGAGACGCGACCGCACCCCGGGGGCGGACGGGCCGAGGGGCGCAGAGGCCGGGAGGAGCAGCGCCCCGAGGGCGGGCCCGGGCCTCCGCGCAAACCGCTGCCCCCGCGGAAGCGATGCGGAGATGCCACCTCGCAGCCTGGGCTTCGCACTTCAGGGGTGGGCACGCGGCCCCTGAGGCCACTGGCAGCTTTCAGGAAAGGTCTCGGGGTGGACGTCCAGTTCCTCAGGCCCTAAAACTGCCCCGCCTGGGCACCCACTCTGGGTTCGGGCCCCAGAAGCAGCGCCACGCCCCGTAACCGTCTTCCCTCTGCACGAAAGCGAAGCGCCTGCCTCACCTGCTCCCGCCCACGTGCAGATGCGTCCCGGGCATGGACTCGCTCAGGGGCCACAGAAAAGGTCAAGAGCTTGGTGTCAGCACGGCCGTCGCCAGGAGGGAGGGCCCGGGCGCCAGCCTCGCCCCTCCCTGTGGCCCTGTGCCG
>RJWM01037067.1:0-17697 GCA_004363535.1 Dasyprocta punctata
GTAATGAATGATTATGTTTTAATAAAATAAATTATGATTAAAGTTTGGAAATGTATGAAAATTAGAACTGCAATTTTAAATGTTCATATAATAATGAGTATTTTACATGAATCTACGTTGTCTTTCAGGGCATATATTATTCATTCTGTACTTTTTGGAAAATGTCACATTTAGTGATCATTTCACTTTGTTCCCTGCTTTTATAGCAAGCAAAAAACCAACAAGAGACTAGATTTATTTAGTGTGTGTGTCAGTCAGGTTTTACTAGAGAAACAGAAATAATCCAACATATGCAAAGGCATGAGACTTTGCAAGACTGGCTTAGGATGGTCACAGAATTGCATGAGGAAGAATGCACAGGGTGTCTGAACACTGGAGGCCAAAGGGTCCAGCTTGAGGTCTGGAGCTTGAGGTCTTGAGGTCTGCAGTGTCCCGTGCAAGACCACATCAGGAGGCCGAAGGCTGAGGAATCCCAGGAGGAACCTAAACAGTCTGTGGCAGAAACCACGAGACGATGTCCCAGTTGAAGGGAAAGACAGGAGCTCCTCGGAAGAACCAGCAGTCAGTCCTTCCTCATTTCCCTTTTATTGTGTGCAGGCTACCTGCCCGTGGGAGAGGGGTGGGGGGTGTGGTTTACACCCACGCCATCTCTGTGCACTCCTCTTGCACAGACTGAGGATGTTTACAAGGTAAGGACCCTGCCCCCCCACTGAATCATTTAGTTGAGCTTCTAAACTTCTCAAACTGACATAATTAATAACATCTTAGAGCAGTAAGGGCATATGCTACACACTCCAGGATGCAGAGCTGCTGAGTTACTGAAACTTCTAGACTTCTCAATTTTTTTTTTTTTTTTTTTTTTTGGCACCGGGGATCGAACTCACAACCTCGCACCTGCCAGGCAGGCACTTAAGCCACTGAGCCAAACTCCGGCTTTAGTTTTTTGAGGCAGGGTTGCACTCTGTAGCTCAGGTTGGCTTTCAGCCCGCATTGTAGCCCAAGCCGGCCTCGAACTCACAACGCTCCTCCTACCTCATTCTTCAGAGTGCTGGGGTTAAAGGCATGCACCACCATGCCCAGCTAGACTTCTTAAATTGACACAATGCATCAACCATTACATTGTGCATATACATTTTAATTTATACAATATCATGTGTGACATTGTGAATACTTTTAGGTTAAACACTTTATTAACTATTCCATGTAGTTGAGTATTTTCTAATTGTTTTCATATATTTTCTCATCTGTATATACATATTTTGTCTTCTCACTCATTAATTTGAAAGAACTTTTCTAAAATTCTTTAGAAAATGTTTAATAATTCTTCAATTTATCAAAGACAAATATTTTAAAATTAACATCTAATCTCTTAGCAATCCTTAAAACCATTTATGTCTGCCTCAAAGTCAAAACCAACACAACTTTGAAGACACTACTTAATGTACCATCCTGACCTGTTTTCTAATACTCTGACCCTCCCTATTACTGGGTACCCCTCTTTGTTGCAATTTGCCACATTGCTTTCTTGGCTTCTAAAATATACCAAGAACTTTCTGTCTCAGCATCTTTGCACTTGCTATTGTTTCTTATTGGACTGCTTTCAGCCAGTGGTTAATCAGTGGATTTTGATTTGGGTCTTCTTAGAGACTTATTTCATCCCACTTAATATCGAACTTCCCATCAAGATTCTGTTATTTTTCAAATTTATTCTTCTCTCTACCACTCATAACTGTCATATGTGTTCCTTGTTCAATAAGTCATTTTTATGGGGTTATTTACTTGTATCGTCTAATACAGTTGTATGTACTATGTTGAAAATTGTTTATATACACGAGATTAAAATTGACTAATTTATGTTGAAAAGTAGTATAAACAATGTCTTTAAAGACATAAAATTCTAGTCTTGTATTGATATAATAAACAAAAGCTAAAATTCAAGGAACATAAAATTTACTGCAAAGAAAAAGAAGAACTCTTCTTATAAAAAGTATTTTTAAATCAACATATTTTCAATGATTCAAGGAAGACATTAGGGCAATGATGACAAGCTGAAAGCAAACATTTACTTTACTTTCCAAATATCACTAATAACACCATCATAAACAAGATTTATTAAGAAACAATTTAGTTAATCTCAACCATTAAGGAATCTAATTATGCAAATAGCTTCCATGATCCCATATGTAACCAGATATCTTATTTCTCACTTTTCCATTATTTTTAAGATTTCCCCACAAAATGTACAGTTTTTATGTATCTTATAACTAAAGTTGTATTTTAGAGTAAAACAAAGGTAATTGTTTACAGCAACTGTAACCATTCCCCACCACAAACCCAAGGAATAAAAGGAAAAAGCTGTAAGAAAATGCTAAAATATAGGAAGTAAAGTAACTAACATAGAAGACCACAAAAAGAGAAATGCCAAATTGGCAGTGGAGAAAGATAATTATCAAAATTATTTATTTGTTTCAGAGACTTTTTAAAAAAGATTTAAAAATAAGAAGCATTGATTAGTCCTGCTATTATGACTAAAAATGAGGTAAAAATAATCATTTTAAATGGAAAGAAAGAATAAATTATTGAATGCCTTATTTTAATACATCAACCACATGATTGAAGTTACTTAAACAGATAGAAGAATCCCACTGTCAGACAGGAAAGAAGAAGACATATTAATTAGGAGATGTCACATTTTTGTAGGGAGACATAGCAGTCTGACAAAGTAATAACTATATGCAAACTAAAGCGTGATAGCCCATATCACCCATATCACCTTTCAATCAGTCAACTACCACCAGACAGATCTTTCAGGAGTAGTTTCCTGAAAAACTGAGCAATCTAAGGCAAATATTGCAAAGACAATCTCTCCTCATCATCTCCATCAACATTCACTGAAGCTCTTCATAAAAATGCACTTTGTGAACAATAACATAAAACAAGAAGTTTATTAAGATGGTAAATCAATTAAGCAAAAGCAGCATAACATTAACATATGTGGGAAAAACATTCTACGAATTGAAAACATATTAGTGAAATAAAAAATACTAAAATACATGAACATGAATGTTTGAAATATATATGAGCGATAACTAAGAAAATCAGAAAGATAGAAAATAGGGGGGAAAAAAGGAAAAAAGGTAGGACCAAACAAAGACATCAAAAACAACAATATAGATGGTCCCTAAGAACAGACTAGGATAGGAAACCTTCAGTAAAGTAACAAAAATATATTACTATATATACTACTGGCAGGCATTGTGTCATCAGTTCAATCCATGGTACCCAAAAAAGAAAACAAAAAAAGAACATTTCTCAGCTCAGTGAGTCAAGTGAGGCCCCAACACAGCTGATGAATCTACACTTTGACTTAGGCAGGACAATTTACAAAAGAGGAGCAGAGAGAAAGGGAGCGTGTGGAGTAGTGGATAACATAAAGAGAAGGAATCTTAATGACTTGGCATTTCTGAACAGCAACAAAAGAAACCATGAGATAATAATAATAATAGTGGAGCAATTCCTTCACAATTTTGAAGATAAATAATTTCCACTTTATATTCATCACAACTACAACCATACATTATAGAAAATAAAGATATTTCCATTTATAAACTAAATCAAGCATGTCTCACACTAGATAGCACCTTATAGAAAAATAGGAAATACTTAAATTTGCCTATAATTATTAAGTCTATGTGCCAATTTGAGTGAGTCACTGGTTTCCTGGATTTCATATTGCTTCTAACTGTTTCTCTGAGGGCACTAATGGAAGAGGTTAGGATTTAAATTGGTGACCTTTTTAAAGTAGAATATCCTTCCCAATGTTGTTCAATCTTTTGATGACATAATGAAAATAATGTAAGAATTTAACCTTTTTCCTTTCTCTCTGATTGAGTGGGGTCATTTCTTCTCTTCTTCTGTTCTCTTGGACTGGGATTTACACCATCACCTCTTGCTATTCAGAGCTTGTACTGAGACTGAATTTAACCACTGGTTTTCGTAGGTTTCCAGTTGTAGATAGCAAACCCCTCCACCTTCAAGATTGGATGAATGAATTCATCATATGAATCTCCTTTCACATTTCCCCATTATTGCTTTTCTAGAGAGCTCAGAATAATAGATTAATGCTGCTGAAGTAAACCAATATTTGAAAAGATAAGAAAAAGCAATTGAATACGTAGAAGGAGAGAAAAGAGGTAATACCCAGTGTATTGGGTGATATACTATGTCCCACCAAGTCCTCATATACTTTTGATGGGGCTGAGTTATTGGTTTGTTATTGGTTTGATGTCTGGCATGGGGAGTGGCAATGTGAGTGCTGCACCAGCCCAGGGGTGGAGCCAACGTACAGTGTAAAGGAAGGCAGGTCTTCCTCTTGTGCTTCCACCTTCTCTCTCGCCAGTGCTCCTTGCTGTTTGTGTCCGCCATGAATGGCAGCCCTGCCATGCCACACTGCCTTGCAATCATCTAAGTAGGGACTGAAACTCCAGAGAAACTATAAGAATAAACCTTTCCTTCCCTAATTTTGGGCATCAGGCATTTTGTCTCGGCAATGAGTGAAAAATAACTAAGACACCCAGATAGGCACGTGGATGTCAAATATAGAGGGTATACAATACAGACTGAAGCAGACCTGAAGTCTTTAAAAAATCTTCTTTATGAAAAAAACCTGTTAAATAACTGATTCAAATGAACATCTAAAGAGAAAAATAACAGTAGAGAAAATTGTAGATAAGACATTACCTATAAGGAAAGTAAAAAGCATAGAGATACAAATGGGCATATGACTCATTTGTTAGTAGAATTTACCAATTTTAAAATAATGTTAGTATTTAAATAAACATCAACAGTATAGTTGTGTATTTAATTTTGGAATTTGTAGGTAGAAATGTGGATAGAAACTGAGAGAGAAAATAAAAGGTAAGTCTTCAATTTCCATGGTTAGAAGTCAATAGATAATGCCTGAAGGATAAATTTAAACACATTCTCAATACACAGAACTATGCATCATTTCTTAGAGAACAGTTGCCCAGGACAATAAAAATAACAAGGATAAGGACTCTATTGAGACTAATAAAATAAACTTAAACTTGCAGCTAATTCATATGTGTAATGAAGAAATGATTATTCAATGAGAAACGCAGTTGATAAATCAGAGGAAACTGAATGTGCTTGTAAATTCTTTGATGATACATGGATATTGTATTTAGCCTGAAGTGATATTAATAAGACCACTAGAGAAATATGGTGTGTAGAATTCCTTTTAAAGTATCAAGTAAATTTACATTTAATTTTTTTGATTCAGTGGAGTTTTTCCTTTGTTTTTTTCACTACATGAATCAATTTGTCTCAAAAAAAACTTAATGCACTTTCATAAAGTTTAGTTTTTGAAATTTGTATTTCTGTTATGTTTCTGTGTTCTGTTGTTTGAATGTAATAGATGAATGTTTTTCTTTTAGTTTCTATTTCTAACATCAAAGAGCATAATACAGCATGGGGGAAAGAAATGTTAATCAGCAATTTAATGGAAAGAACTGCTAAGAAAACTTGTTTAGATGTAGAAATAGTTAACATGTATAACACATCAAACCTTGAGCTTATCACCTTTTCTTAGAAATAAGACATTGGGCTGGGAATGTAGCTCAGTGGCATAAGAACCTGACTGGCAGGCATGAGGTTGTGAGTTTGATCCCAGTACAAAAAAAAAAAAAAGTGCCAAAAAAAAAGACATTTGTATCTCTACCAGGAAAGTAATATAAAGTTAACATGAAAATTCGTAACACTTCAGTTTTCCATTTGATTAGTTGTATAGTCATCAGCAAATTGTTTCTATCATGCAGGAGGAGGGAGTAGAGACATCTGATATTTTTTGCTTTCATAGTTTTCTAATCCTTGTCAGGAAGCCTCTTCATTGTCTCTTTTGTAACTGAATTCTAAATAATTGAGAAAGCAATAGCAAATGGAAGCCTGCACATCAGTTTCAGAAGTGTCGCTTGATGTGGATACTGAATAGATCAGCTAAATAGACTCTGGAATTAGAAGAGGTGTCCAAATCCTGGACAGCATTTTACTTAGAATTTCTCCTTTTGTACACAATCTTGAAGAATGGAGAGGTGAAGTAGAATTCTGCTAAGTGCAGATAAGTCAAACTCCACATTTCCATATTGATAATAATTGTTTTTGTGTATGCCCAAGGAAAGCATGAGAGGCTTACATTAAATAACCTTAGGCAAAGTATGTCTTTATGGAAATCAGGGACTAGAAGAGAGTATTTCCCTTTAACAAATTAAACAGTTATTGATCCAAATATTATCTGCTTGGTTCATTATTGACCGAGACTGAAAGATGAAAGATTTAGTAAAAGATAAACAAAAGCAAGTGTTAGTTAAAAATAAAACAAAGTAAAACAGTAAATGAAACAATTTTCACCATAACCCAGTATAAACACAAAAGATAAAAACAACAGTGTGAATTACCATAGCATTGTAGGCTTCCCTAATACAAATCTTTGTTGTTATGGAAGGATACTTTATTTAGAAGAGCAAATAACTGCTTGAAGTAACCTTCTTCAAATCAGCTGAACAGTATGTATCAAAAACTCATATTTTTAATGCCTTGATTCATGTGCAGAGAGAACTCTCAGGAATTCTAATAATTTCTATTAAGTATACAAATATTTTAATGCATAGAAGCATGTTGAAGAGTCACTTGTACTCATTTTTCTGTTTCTGACATATTTTCTCTACCATAATCTTAGTTATACTTTTTCCAGGGAGATTTGTTTCCTTTCACTGAACCCAAGCAACTCGAGGATGTAATACACATTGCCATGACTCTCATTGTTCAAGTACCAGTGTTCTTTCTGATTTTTCAGTCAGAATTAAAATATATGTGAATTAATTCTTATGATTATTATATTTAAACCTCTTATGATTTCTGGAGGGCATATTGTTTTATCTTAATTTATTACCAGGTTTGTTGAGTAGGGATGTATCTTGCAAATCATCTAGAGTGGATTTATATACTGAGTAGTTAGAAAATATGACTTCCATCTTTTTGTGCATTAGCTATAATTGGATTTTCCATGTTGGCAGCTAGAGTTTTACCAACTACTCCAGTTCTTGTCAAAGCCAAGAAAATCGAAACTCAAGTTCATGTCATTTTTATATATTTTTAACAAAAACAAAAACAAAATTAGTTTCAAGTTCTTTATTTTCACTTAATTTTTGTATCTAAATATTCTTTAAAATAGTAATATTTCATTAAGTGCATTAATAGATGTTTTAAATATTTTGATATCACATTTTTTATTTTTTAATTTTTCTAGTATGACCATCAGTGAAGACATCTCTTCCGATATATAAAAATGCTACATTTTTCTAAATTTATACATTTTCTAAATAATTTTAGAATATAGATTTTAGAATAATCTCACAAGCATGCCAGTAGTATTTTAATTATAATCATTAAACTCCTGTTTTGTATTGTAATTAAAGAGAGCATTTTGCTCCATACTACTTTTACATTTGCCTCAAACTTTTATAGTGAAGTTGTGACTATCATATTCTGATTAATTATCTTATTGTTTCTGAAAATCCATAACTTTTATTTCTTCCAGAATTGGGCAGTCTTGTCCCCCACTGATAGTAGACTTACTCATGTAATAGGCTTTGGGAGATGGACATTGGAAAGTGTGGCAGAAGGAGATTAGTCAGGGCTCTGTCATGAGGAGTTGTCTTCTCAAACGTTTGCCCTTGGAATTCAGCTGCTATCTTACAAAGAAGATGGAACCATCACATGAGAAACACGACCTGAGGAAACATACACTGCAGTCAATGACTCCATCTGACCTGCACCCGATTTAACTTTACTTCACACTAGCTTCCTATTTTTCAGTCTTTTTATTAGTCACATAAACCAGAATCTTCTCTCACTCAATGCATGTGAATACATACTTTGATATCCTTAACTTGCAGTCAAGGCAGAAATCAGGCACATTCCTAAAGATAATTATAATTTTTCCTACATATTTGGTTGGTGAAAATAATTTATTTTGTTACTTTTTAAGTTTGATTCTAGTCGTACCTAAATTTGATAATCTTCCATCATGCAAGAGGTTACCAGCAGTCATTTGAGTTAATTTATCATATGGCAAAAGATGAATTAAGATTGTGAAAATATCCCATTTGTGATATTACATTGTTGGAGAACAAACACATCTCCTACTTGGTAATTGACAGCTTTGGCATTAATTTGAACTAATCTTTGCTAACATTCACATGAACCTCCATTTCTTCTAGTTTTAATAAGTTATTAAAATGCCATGATGATCTTCTCCACAGGTGTGGAAAGCCAGCTCCTTGCCTGTGGCCGTCTTAATTAAGATAACAGCTGGAGAGTTATACTTAGAGAAATTCAAGAGATTAGAATGTTTCTTAAAGTCCCCCAAATGAAAAGGCTCATAAAGGACTGACCTAGTTTGTTGTTTTCCCAATATTATTGCAGGGGGATTACTTATTTCATAATTAGCTAAATTTTTAACCAAATTATGGTTAAATAAATTACTGCAATTAAGTGATAGGCATATTAAAATTTTATTAGATAGTTTTAAAGTTGGAGCTGTGGTTTACTTATAGCTCTTCAATAGTAAGAGGATAGATACATTTTCTGTTGCTGTGATGTTCCTCCATAAGAAGTCAGTGTTTTCACTTTACTACTAACACCTAACATAACCTTTCCTGTAACAAAATCTCTTGGATATCATTTATGCAAGGAGAGGAAACATAGTTAAATTGTAAGAGTTATTTTGTGACACTGAAACTATCACTGCCTCATAGGACATTAATTACATCGCAACCTTTTCTAAGAAAGCAACTTTTTGATATATTCTTGAGTAACAAGATAGGACAGAGATTTTAAAAATTTTTACAATATGTGAAACTATGTATAATATGAACCACTTGTTTTGTTAGTTTAGCTCTAGAATTGACATTTGGGGAAGATTTTTCTTGATTCACGATTCCATCTTAAATCTGACATTTTAAAACTCTTTCCTAAAATATATTCAGTACATTTCTCACGAATTTTTCTTAGATGAAATACAAGACATTTAGATAATATTGTTTTTCCAAATATTTCTCATATTCAAAAATGTTTCTAATTGAACCTTCCCAGTGAAAAAGAATTATGTTCTGATTTACCTACTAGTGAATCCACTTTATGAGAACTTGTTTTTTTATGGAAAAATCTGTATCAGGACTTAATTATTCTCTGCTTTGTAAAGGAACTCTATTAGCTTAAGAAGAAGAAACATGGACAGAATACAAATTATTTTTAGTTAAGACTGCCTTTGAATTATAGTTGCAACACTAACTTTTTCCTGGGTTATAATTTTCAAGTCCACCCATACAATATAAATTCTATTCTTGCTGGTCTCCATCAACAGTTATACGAATCAATTCCTTAAAGCCTCTCTCTCTCCCACTTCCTCCTCATCTATTACCCATATAGCATGTACACGTCTTATTTGTCCTGTTACTGTTAAGGTCCCTAATTAATATTCAAATGATAGGTTTTTGTAACTACTGAACAGAAAGCAATAATTTTGTTTTGCTTAGGAGAAGCAATATGAAAGTAAAATGAAAATAGTTTTCAGAAATATGATGGAAACCTATCAAATGATCATAATTTAAAGAATGTAATCTATTGATAGATAATAATGTTGACCCTCTAATATCTGTGGTAATTTCTGCTGTGAATTGAAGGATTAACGTTCTTGTTTTAAAGAAATTTCAGAAATCAAAATCAGTGACATAATATTTGATCAATGTCCTACACAGAATGGTTTAAAATGTGACAAGCTATATAGATCCTCCTTCAAAAAGTTTACTGTTGTTAAAAAACTAAACTGGATAAAGTCTTTGGGTATATTTATACAAAAATTATTTAATGTTTAAATGTTCATCATGTGGTTATTCATCTAACATGCCCTTTCTTTTTGAATCTCATGCTATTGGAAAATCATATCTTTAGACAATAATGTAACATTTTATCATTATAGGAAAAATGCTAATTGAAAGAAGGATATTTGATTTGTTTTCAGAACATACAATTTCATTATGCTAACTGGTAAGCTTTTTAAGTGTACAAGGAAATTCTGAAGTAACTTTATAAGTAATCACAGATAAAACCTAGGAAGAAAAAGCAACAAATTATCCCAGTCCTTAAAAAGGTTTACATACATGACATGTATTAAAATATAGTACAAAAAGTTATGGTAGCAGATAGTGTAGACCATTCAGCCTGGACTACAAAGTGAGTTCAAGGCCAGCCTGAACTTCATAGTGAGACCCTGTCTCAAAAAATAGGGCCGGGGATTTAGTTCAGTGGTGTAAGTGCCTGACTGGCAGGTGCGAGGTTGTGAGTTTGATCCCTGGTACCCAAAAAATAAATAAATAAATAAAATAAAATAAAAACATTTCTCTATTGTCAAGTTACTCTATTTTGTTCAATTTTTAAATAGTGTGTTGGTTACTTTTCTCTCATTGCTGAGGCAAAATACTTGACTGCCAAAGTTAGAGCAGGAAAGATTTATTTAGCTCACTATTTGTGGAGATTTCAATCCATACTCAGTTGTCTCCAAGGCAGGGGGGGCATGACTGAGGGGCAACAATTCATGGCAGCTGTGCCAGACACCAAAAGTGACAAGAAGAGAAAGAAAAAAGGAACACACCTCTTTATCTCCCTTATATTGTGTGCAGATTACCCACCTCAGGGCAGGTGCAGCACTCACAGGCCAATTTCAGCACTAGACAATGAACCAATAGCAAACTCTAGATTCTGCTACTTTTGAAAAGACCACCACCCATGACTGCATGAGGTCTTGGGGGACATCCAGACACAAACCATAAATTTCTGACCCTGGCCCCCTGAATACTCGTGCACATCCTTTATGAAAACACACTTAGTCCATCTCCCAGAGTTGCCAAAGTCTTAACAGTTTCAGCATTGATGAAAAGTCCAAGTCCAAAGTCTCCTCTGAGATTTACAGCAAACTCTTAAATGTGAGCCCCTGTATAAATCAAAAGAAGGTTGAATACTTTCAACATTCAATGATGCCAGATAAACATTACCATTCCAAAAGGTATAAACAGAGGAATACAAAGCACTGGGATAAAAGCAAGTCCAAAATCCAACAGGGCAAACTTTAAGTCCTGTTATTCCACATACAGTATGTATGGCAATCTGCAGCGAATTGTGAGTTCTAAATGACTTTCATAACACCACCTTTACAGCCCTTCTGGTGGTTGTAGCTCCCATGGCTTCTCTCTTGGGCTGGCTTTGTTTCCTCTTTGCAGGTTTCCTTAACTGATTCATGCTCCTGGCTTTTCTAAACTTCTGGGTTCTCCACTGCATCTTTGACTTCACACTCACAGCTTCACATACTGCTCACTCAGGGGCACACTGCCTGGCCTCCCAGGCATTCTGAAATTGGGGTGGAAGCTGCCTTAACCTCAGCATTCTGCATGTTCTTAAAACCAGCACCACATGGGTGATGCTTCGAGTTTGAGCAGTAGCCAAGGATTTTTTCACTCTTGGCCCTGGGGGTCGAATGCCTGGATCACTGAGCACTCTGAACCTGATTATGAGGAAAAATTATCTATGCTTCCACTCTACTGGAACCTGGTGCAGCCACCATCATTCTGGAACACAATGGGGTTCCTGCTGTTCTGGAACATGGTGCTCTGTGGTTTTCTACTCAAAGCAAAGTCTTTAACTTTTGCAGTTTTGAACCTGAAAAGGGTGGAGACTAGCTGCTTCCTGTAATGATCTCAGGTCATCTTTTATATTTTCCTGTTCTTTCTCAGCAATTGAGATCTTCTCAGTTCTATCTTTAGAGTCCACAGTTTTACTAGAGCCCTTTTCCTGTCCAAACTCACAATGTTTTACAATGTCCTGCTGTGCTCTTTTTTTCTTGATTCACAGCATAAATCTAGCCATGCCACTGAACTAACATTAGACTGTCTCAAAATTTTTCTTGCCAGATTAATTAGTCCACCATGCTTAATTTCAGTCTCAGGTAAAATCTCTGGACATGAGCAAAATGCAAACAAATTTTCTGCCAAGTCATAACACACATCACCTGGAGTCCAACAGCCAGTGCATTCCTTCTTCCTGACAGAAACCTCCAGAACCTGTTTTTGTTTGTTTGTTTGTTTGTTTTTTGTAACAGGGATCAAACTCACAACTTTGCGCCTGCCAGGCAGGCACTTATGCCACTGAGATAAATCCCCAGCCCTATTTTTTGAGACAGGGTCTCACTATGCAGTTCAGGCTAGCCTTGAATTCACTTTGTAGCCCAGGCTGGTCTTGAACTCACAACAATCCTCCTGCCTCAGCCTCCTGAGTGCTGGAATTAAAGGTGTGCACCACCACACCTGGCCAGAACCTGGTTTTTACTAGTTCTGAGCTCTGAGCAAAATCTCCCACACAGAAAAGTGTAAGGTGTTCAAGTTTTACTCCTTCAGGTGACGTCTCTGAACCTTTCCAGACTCTTCCCACAAGTCATTCCCAATGTCTCTTGAACCATATAATCAAGTATAGTCACAGTAAAGACCCAACGCCTGGTACCAAATTCTGCTTTTGTTATTTTTTGTTTCATTGTTGAGACAAAATACATGAGTCCGAAAATTAGAGAAGGAAAGATTTATTTAGCTTACAGTTTGTGGAGATTTCAGTCCCTACTCAGCTGCCCTCAAACAGGATGGTGAGGCTGAGGGGCAACCGTTCCTAGAGGCTGCTACAGATACCAAAAGTGACAAGAACAAAAGGGTGAAAGGGAGGCGTATGCGTCTCTCTCGCTTATATTTTTGTATGCAGCTTACCCACACCAAGGTGGGTGTAGCACTCATGCCACCAATTCCAGCACTAGGCAATGAATCAATCACAAATTCTATGTTTAGTCACTTTTAAAAGGTCCACTGCCTATGACCACATGAGGCCTTGAGGGGACATGTATTTAAGTGTAATATATATATATATGTATATGTGTATATGTATGTAAGTATTAAGTATATATCTATTTAATATGTATTTATTTAAATGCATATTTATGTATTATTTATTTTTATATATGTTTATTTTGTAATACACATTAAATATAGAAATAATATATTTTATTTAATATATATTCATTTAAATATATATGTATATTTAAATAAACATGTATGTATTTAAATTTGTATATATTTATGCATATATATATACATATACATGCAAAGCCATGCTGTTTTGTTTACTGGAGCTTTGCAGTGTAATAGGAATTTAGGGAACTGGATGCCTTCACCTTTATTCTTATTGTTCAAGATTGCACTGGATCATGATTTCCTAAGTCTTTCAGATGCATCATTAGGTTCTTGCTTTAGGATCACATTTTCTTTCTGCTGTAGTCATTTGCAACTAAAATTTTGTGCCTTAGCACTGTGTCCCACCTATTGATTTTGTTATATTTCCACTGTCATTTAATTCTTGGAATTTAAAAAATGTCTTGTCTGCTTTCTTCTGTGATCTACTCATCATTGAACAGTACATTAGCCAGTAATGATGGGTTTCTGTAGTTTCTATAGTTTATTTGTTGTTTATTTCATTCCATTGTTTTCCAATAGAATTCATAGCATCATTCAATTTTTGGGGGGTATTTATTAAGATTTGCTTTATGGTCTAAAATAAGGTCTATTTGGACAAATATCCACTGGCTGCTAAAGACTGTGTATTCTACTGTTGTGTCATGAGATGCTCTGTAGATGTCTGAATTTTCTTCTCAAAGCAAAGTCTTTCATCTTTGCATTCTTGAGTTCTATAACTGGGATCTTGTTGATTCCTGAGATGTCCTTGACCCATTTTATTATTGTCTGGATGCAAAGTACCCACCATCTTTTAATGCTAATCTTTTTAGCAACCACAACCTCTAAGGCCCCATCTTTGTAGACTCATCCTTTCTTTCAAAACTCCAGACATTTGAAGTAGGCCTTTGCCTCCTGGTTCTTACTATATACCTAACTAAATAGAAAGCAGGGCCACAAGACAGCCAGAATTGCAGTTTTGAAATTTCCTCTACCAGGTTATCAGTCCACTTCCCTTAATCTGGGACTTCTGAAAACTTCCAAGACACAGACAAAATATGCAAATTTTCTTCCAGAGAGTAGCACACATAGCCACCCATTCAGCTATCAAGGGAGTCTTTGTTCCCTAATGAAATGTTCTGAGCCTGATGATTACTGCCTCAGTGTTTTAATTGTTTTGGTCTTCGGACCTTTATTCAGAATATTCCATAAAGATCCACTTGCAGCATTCTAGATCTTACCTAACCGGCATCTCTGAACCTGTCCAAATGTGTCCTCTGAGCCAGTTCTAAAAGCTTCCATAAGATATGGGCAGGTAGTCACAGAAATGACTCAACTCCTGTTATTAAAACCTGTCTCACTGAGTTTTCTTGTCACTGAAATACAATACACTACACCTACAACTTATAGGAAAAGAGGTTTCTTTATCTCTCTCTTTTTTTTCTTTTCTTTTTTTTTTTTTTTTGAGACAGGGTCTCACTCTGTAGTTCAGGCTGGCCTTGAACTCACTTTGTAACCCATACTGGTCTGAAACTCACAATGATCTTCCTGCCTCAGCCCCCTGAGTGCCGGGATTACAGGCATGCACTACCATGCCTGGTCTAAAGAGAAGTTTCTTTAAATTCATAAATACACAAGATTTTTCTACAGTTGTCAGGTTCAAAAACACCATGGCATGGTAAAAGGGCTTGGATTCAGGAAAGTGGCTTATGTACATCATGGTGACCAGGAAGTAAGAGTGACTAGAGCAGCTGAGGAGAGTCAGGGCCCTGAAAGACTCACATCTACCAATCACATAGTACCTCCTAAGAGGAGGCCAACTATAGCAACACCATGATCTGATTGCTAATTTTCACTGAAGTCAGAGCAAGAAGGGATCTATGTCTCCAGAATAGATAGTGAATATATTATAGCATTGTAAGATATAAAATAATTCAGATAAAATCTGTCTTTAATTGTTGCTATTAAGGAGGCATAATTTTATCTATCTATCTTTTATCTTTCTATCATTTCAATCATATAACAGAAAAATCGAATTACTTTTTTTCTTTTCCACTATACCATGATTTTCCCCATTTTTCTATTTTGAGATCTCATTAAGAGTAAATTTTCACATAGTTTTCAAAGTTTTGGTGTATGTATTCTCATTATACTGAAGGATGACATATTTATTAGTAATTATGTATTTGTTTAAAAGAGTTTTAAGAAAATATTAGTGAGTGGCTACTACCATACTTGTACTAACTACACATCACCATTGAAAAGCAATTACTGCTCATTTGTTCTACATGTGAGTGCATAGATTACCATAATATATTCAGGTGCTCATTTTTTGTGAACAAAGTATGCACTACTCTCTCTGCTATTTTTCAAGTTACATTTTGATACTATTTATTGGCCGCCTTAAATTTTATAAGAGATTCATTTTCAGTGATTAGTATGTAACATTATACTTTCTCTGCCTGTGTGGGAATGAAATTACTGCCTAGTAAAGATTTTGATTATCTTGAAACTCTATTAGCTTTTACATAAAATATAACACTGTACTCCACAAGGGTTGAGCTGTGGGATGTTGTTCAAAAATATCTCTAATCTCCACTCATCTTGCATTTGCTCCAACAGAAAGTCAAACAGACTATCTTTTATGAAATTCTGATTGAAGTCATATCTATCTCAGAAGGTTTAATATCTTAAAATATGCTAAGAGTTTGGAAACTTCTGATCAAAGAAGCTATCAAAATGCAAAATATTACTGTCATTGTTCTCAAAAGGTAAATAGCAATCATTCATGGGCTTTGTGCGTTTCCCTCCAGTCACTCTGATTTGATCTGCTGCAGAAGCTAGTTTTGCCATTGATTAAATGCTCTTATCTTGATTGTCAAGTTAATCTTGTGTGGCATCCAAGCTTTTATCTTCTTTACAGAGTGTTCTCCAGGCTCTACAAATGTGAGTAAACTTTAAAGAAATCACAAAGCAACACCCTTATTTTTTCCTTTTCAAGAAGTTGTTTTTCACAAAATGCTCTGTGAGACACTAAATTCTGTTTAAGTAAACACTTCCTTTACTTCAAAAGCTCAAAATAACTTTAAATTGTTAGAAGACTTACCTCTGCATCTCTGAATTATTGTTACAAATAGACCCTTATACAAGGCATTTGTGTGGAAGTCAGGCTCCCAGAGGGAAGAGGCAAGATAGGATAAGGAGGATTATTCTGCTTCGACTCCTGATCTTTGTTATTTGTGTTATTCAATGAGACATTTGATGAAGACGGTTTATTTCATTGCAGCACTAGCTTTTATCAATACTAATATTTATTATTGGACTAATCTGCATTTATAATATATAACATTATTATATGAATATTAATATTTATTGTTTAGTATCATCAATACTAATATTTATCATTTATCCCAAATATTGAAAAAATTAGGAGTTAAATATTTCCTCACCAAATGAAGGACATTAGATAATGGAAAACCTACTGTTTTACCACATAAACCTTATACACTATTCTCAGCCTAGAGAAGTCCACTGAGCTTAACCTCTAGTGTCTACCATGTTTTTAGCTATACATTTGTGTGGGTCTATCTGTGGGGACTTTATTTTGTCTGAGGTCCTGAAACTTTAGTGGCAGCACTAATGTGATTAAAATTCTCACATTCATCATAACATGTTAACAACATTTAAGATAGAATTCCTTAGGCTAAATAATCTCTCTCCTCAGGATGCTGCAGTGGATTTGTCATTTTCATAACCAGTGCACACTATGTTAATCAGTCTATATTTATATTTGTGTTTAATTATATGGCAATAACATTAGAAACAATTACCTTTCTCTATTTAAAAGGAGGGACTGGAAAATGTGAGGTTGGATAGTTTTTAGTCTTAAGAGAGATACATAGCTAAGGTTTAGTCATAAATTACTATGTAGAATTTATTCCTATATAAAATGAAGAGAAAGTAAGTATTAAATTGTGGCAGCCTATATCTGATATCATAACTTTCTAAATTATAAAAAAGTTTAATTTTAATGAATTTAAATATATGGAAATGGTATCAATCATGTTCTCTGGATGCAAGATAATAGCATATACAGTAACAGAGCTACAAATAAAAATAGGTAACTGAAAAGATTGCAAAAAAAGTCCTTATCTAATTACCCAATTAATTATTATAATATTTCATGTCCTTAAATCTTGGCTTGAGGAAAGTATCTCTGAGATTGCACATATGGCCTTTAAAACATGCTACACTGAAATAGAAAAATCAAAATCAGGTGCTGTTAAAGTCAAACACCAAACCAAACACTGAAGTTTAGAAAACATATATCAAAATAATTATACAAAACACTAAATTTAGGCATATCAAAATCAAACATAAAGGAAAACTTTGAAACAAATGATGATAATTTCCGAAATACACCATCTAATATCCAGTGATTATACAGTATTTTCTTTCCTCTAAATTTAAGAATTCATCTGATGTTTTTTCTGCAGATGAAATTCAAGTAAGGAAAGGGTAGTGATAAATATGTACTATTATTCAGCAAAAAAAGTCTAGAATTTTGTATCCTGCAATA